>VXBQ01007736.1:216473-276841 GCA_013400175.1 Phainopepla nitens
AGTTAAATCTAAATTTAATGCTTAGTTAAATATAGTTCATAGAAAGTGGCACCAATATGTTTTATACAGAGAATGACAGAGGGGGTTTCAGGGAGGGAGAAGGAAGAAATCCTGTCTCCAGGCTCCAGTAAGATCCTGATTAAAAGTGGGACTGCATGTGGCCATGCCTCCCTACCAAGGGAGGTGCATCACAGAGGACTCAGAGGCCCCTCTCTGCTGATATAGCAGTACAGGGGATGATTTCATCTTCTAACGCATTTATACAATCCTCATTAGAACTACTGTAGCATAACTATTTAATAGTAGTAGTAATAATAATAATAAACAGAGAGATGAAGAAGAAATTCCCTTGAGGGTCTTGTGAACCTTGTGAGAAGTAAAAGCAAAACCTAAAGCTGATGGGTCTTATTTGCTTTTAGAAGTGTATAGAAGCAAAAGGGAGGGGTTGCATAGGTAAAAGGCCAAAACAAGCAGGAATCACACAAATCCTAGGAGAGCGCCTTGTGAGTAAAATAAATAACGTTATTTTTGTATGTGTTCCCAGAAGAAATAACTCTCTGGACCCATCTCCCCCTGCTGGAAGCAGATAATGAAACAGCAGGTCTGGCTCCTAACTTTCCTACCTTCTGAAAACTTGAGGAAAAATTCAGGTAAGCAGTCAGAGCATGGACACCACAAATCCCTACTACAGTCTTTTAATGCCATTTATCAGTACTCCTGGTAGGTGCTGTACTGGCAGGACGAGCCTGACTGACCAGATTTTGTCACTATGCAGTTCAGTAATGAGTGGAGCGCCATGAGCCCAGCCCTGCAGGTACCAATCCCCTCCAATGCAAACCACTCAAACCCTGTTTAAAGGGAACAGGGCCCAGAGCAACACACTTTGATGAGCACAGACATTAAGGCACAGCCAGAGACATGACAGAAATGTTTCGATGGCAGATTCAGGAACATATCTGTGTTTCCACATTATGGATATGGGATTCATTTGTGTACCTGGAAGGAAAACAGCAGCATGAGCTGAGGCAGCCTTGCTATCCCTACTCTCTCTGTCTTTGAGGGGAATGGGCTGAAGACATCACAATGTGGACACCCAGGCCAGCTAAAGGAGAGAGCCTCCACACTGGTCCTAGATGGGCAGGAGATATGTTGAGAAATGCCATGCTGAGCTGCCCTAGGACAGGTACTCAGGTCACCTCTGCCTACCTGTGTGGCTGCTCAGTTTTTCAGATATTCAGGGACTGACATTGAGAATGCCTGAAGTACCATCTGCTTTTCATGGAGAGCCAAGAGACACTGAAAGCATGGACTCTGTCCACAAATAGGAATGGGGTTTTTTTTGCATTTTAGATGCCTAAATGCAAAGAGCGATCCATGCACTTCACACAATACCACCTGCAACCATCTGTATGATGTGGATGGCTGCTCTCTAGGACTGAAGTGAGGCTCATCAGCTCACACCACAAACAGCCACAAAATGGAACTGTTCTCACTTGACTTTGATTCACTACCAGCCACACCAAAACTGGTGACTTGATAACAAATATTGCTGGAATCAGGGAAAAGGCATTTCTGAAAAATACCAAAAAAGCAAACTGCTCACACAAGTCTCCAGACCATATCATGACTGACACGATAGTTTTAAGGGGAATCTGCAATGGCTCTGCCAGAAGAGTCTAGGCACATAGGAACTTTATTTGGGACATCTGCAACAGTGAGCGAAAACATATGATGTTTTGTGAGCTATAATGCATTTAGTCAAGATACACTGCTGCACAGCGTAGCAGAGCCTGCTCAAAGCTCCTCAGCCATGAAGAGAAAATGCAATTTTGTCTTATTGGCAGAGGAGTTATGGAGAGGAACGAGGAAGAGCCAAAGGGGTTTCACAACATGGTGAGGAAGATTAAGGGACCATAGAAGGACAGCTGTGATCTCTCTGTCCTGTCTTCATTCCCATATCTTCAGCTCCTACATGCCCACATTTCTGCTCTCATGTGCAAGGGTGGCATCCCTCTTCAATTAAGCAGTTACATTCCATTTTCTTTTCCTCTGGTCCCTGGGATACAGGGAGCCACAGGAGTAGAAGAAAAGGAGGAAAAGCAGGGCTAGAAGAGAGATGGAAAATCAAACATGAAGTACTTATTATAGAGAAAAATTCAGCAGTTTGAGGAAAATACATATATATGGTTTCTATGAATACTTTGTGAGTCTAAAAATTAAATTGGTTTTTGATGCTGAAAAAAAGAGCCAGTTTAGAACCAAGGCTAATATCCAGACATGTAAAGCTACAAGACTAAACTTCCTCTGAAGTAAGGACCTCATTAGGTAGAAGAATTTACTGCGAGTGCACTCAGCTAGGCCATAACTGCAGATGATAACATGCATGCACAACACCTCTAAGTGCGGTCACTGAGCTGTAACAGAACTCCCTCCTGTACAAGAACAAGAGCTGATTTCCACCAGTAACCTTGCTACTATGCAATTGATCTGGTTTCACAATTGATCTCCTCGGTGGAGACAATTTAGAGGTCAGGTTCTCAATTGCTGTAAGCTGACATATTATCACCACTGTCAGAAGAGCTATGCTGATCTACACCAGCTAAATACAAGTTGTGAAGTTCATCTTCTTCTGTGCTACATGGGTAGAGAACTGTGTTACCACATCTGAAAGAAAAAAACTTGTTTGACTGGATTAAAAGATTTTGTGCTCAGACTTTTCAGCAAGTTTCACCTATACTTAAAGACCAAATCTGAAGGCTGGGCAGGAGGAAAACAGTAGCCTAAAGATGCCTCTTTTTCATCAGTATGACCAAGCAGAATTAAAGAATTCGTACTGCAGATGGTTTGTAGCCTTAATTACTGGTTGCTATCGCAGCAAGTGCTTGTAGAACTACAGACTCATTTGTAAAAGGTTCCTTCCTGCTTGAGAGGGTCAAGACAAAGATAGTCCTTTTTTTGCTTAAAACAAAAGTTGCCCTTCCAGTCTTATATAAATACAACAATACAAGAATAAAAGTCATCAGTAGTGTCAAGAGCATCACACTGCCTTTCCTCTGAAAGATCACATACCATTAGTGATTTCCTTACCAACACCTCACAACTGGACCCTGCAGCTGCTTCTTGCTAGAGGGTGTCAAACCATTTTGAAACCACTGGAGGCCAGGCTGCTCAGCCAGGGCTGCTGTGTGACAGAGAGCCAAGCTGCCTACCATCCCCCAGCTCAGGACCTGCCCCCACAAGAAAGACTCGCTCACGGCTTCAGCAGCAGGGGAATAGCTGATCCCAGCTCTGACATTCCTCATGAGAACAAGGTAGTATGTCAGCCTGTGTTTTTCAAATGTGACTATAGGAGTTAGGCATGCAAACCTAGACAAGCAGTCCATACCTCCCACTGAGGACAGCTTCAAAATCTCTTTTATATTTGGCAGTGAATGGTTGCTTCGCCAATGTCACATAATACTTGATGAGTCAGGCAGAGCCAGAGTTCAACCCTACAGGTCCTTAAATAAGGGACTTCCTCATAGGAAGGCAGTAGCTCTATCTGCTTACTCCTAGTATCTCCCAAAAACTTTTTTCCCAGTGCCAGTGAATATTTGCTGCTCTCAGAAAAAGTAATTAGGATTGACTTCACAAGTGACTACAGTGGTTAACAGTCCCTCCCAACACAGAAGCAAAGAGATGACCCAAAAGTTGGGAAGTTCTAGGAGGACAGTCGAAATTCCTCGATGAATTTGGGTAAATTACTTAATGAAGCAGTCACAGAGGCATAAAATGTTAATTTCCCCAGACTCCCTCTGCCCTCAGAGAAATAATCTTGAGGGCACTCAGAACAGATGCCTAATTTAACCATTAGACCATCCTGTCTCTCAGGGTGTGTCAAAGTTTCCAGCTCCGTTGCAGAGATCCTCACACAAGCTTCCAGTCGTACACACAGAGTGAAGTCCTGAAGGCTGCAGGGTGATCTGACATGATCTGACACTACCCTACAGAAAGCCTCTGCAAGACTCCATCTACAGAACATGCCAGGCATGACCTATTTCCAGCATACTCCTAAAGAGGCCCCAAAAAAACTGCCTAGCAGTTGCAAGGGATGTAGATCGCTGCAGACAGGAATTCTGTAGAGCTAAGAGGTGGTCAAACCCATCCTGCGGAGCCCTGATGCATATTCAATGATCTGCTCTGGCATGGAGCTCTTGACACAATGCTAATGGATGAGCATAATCACTTTGGCAGCAATGATTCTGAAGAGAGCTCCAAAGTCTTGCTGAAATGACATATTCTAAACATCCATCATTACCAGGGAATTAATTTTATTTTGAGGAATAGAGTGCAGCAGGCTGTTGTGCCATGCATTTTCTTGTCCATTACAACAGCTCCAGCACTGCTTTTATGAAACTTAAACTGAGGCCTGCAGCAAGGCAAGAAAAATTCTCAAGTTTTGTGGTGCTATCCGGACACAAGGCAGTATCAGAAAGCCTCATATGCACGAGAAATTGGTATGCAAAAATTTGGAGAAAGTTTCCTTTGAAACTATGACCTGCCTGAATTCAGGCTTCTGAAGACACCCCCATTCATTTCACTGTGTTCAGACCTAAAAAGATGGATATCTTTAACACGTCCAGATCTTCAAGATGAAAAGCCAGGAGAAGTGTCCTCACAAACATGGGCTCAGTTAATACCATCCTTTCAGGCTACAGGTTAGGGATGTCTCTGCATCAGCATTTAGAGTTAGTGCATGTGTAGACTTTCAACATAAACTTTTTATGTTTCAGCTTTTCTTCCCATCTTTGTGCTACTCTCCTCTAAACTCCTCACCCTGAAATTTTCAAGTTTCTCTCCCTTTTCTGTGTTGCTCCTATGCCCCATTTCTGTCAGGCCATGTCATATTCATACATTTTAAAGCTAGAAGGAACTTTTCAGATCATCTTATCCAGCTGCCTGCCTCAAGCCACAGAAACTCAACTACTTCTTGGGTTCAGTGATTAATTACCACATCAGATTAAGAAGTTTTCATGTTGTTTTAAACACAAATGTTATTTCCTTTATCATCCAGCCACTGAATAGAATCACGCTTTTATCTGCTTAAATGGTTGATTATTATTATTAAATACTATCTCCTTGAAATATTATGCTGTACCTGTTCGAGTCTTACATTGTACCACTTTTGTTCCTAGTTCAATACTTTGCCACAAATGCCAAACACCTGGTGCCAGAGAGGAAAATAGGGTGCTTTCAGCAGCCTCTAAGAGAGCTGGTAGATGCAAGATTCTTATCATTGTCCTTGATATGGGCAGGATGGCAAAGAAGTAGGGCCAGGAGTGGCCATTTTAGGTCCAAGTCTAAGCATGGGAAAGGAGGAAATAGGAGTGTGGGGGGGGAACAACAGAGGACCTGCCCACCAAGAGGTGCAGAAATTAGGTAACTTCTCATGGAGAGAAGGCATTTTGCTGGAGGTGATTCCAGCAGCTCGTTCTGTCAGACAGGACAGAGGAACCTCCAGTTCTGTGCTCAGATGCAGTGACCATGCAGCTGTATGGCCTGTGGGCTTCACCACTTCTCCTCATCTCAGAACCACCCTGATTCCATTTCATCCCAACTCATGTTTAAATCAGCATGGATAAGGCAAAACAAACCCAGGTGTGGAGAAACTTGCAAACCGCTCAGATGAAGCAATACCTCTCAGAAAAAACAATACCTTTTAAGGGACAGAAATTCTTCCCTGAACCACTGCTTATGACTCTGGCCTGGATGAGGGATGCATACATCCTGAAACAGCTCCCTAAAACAGTGGTCTGAGAAGTCTATTTATAAAAGCATTCCAGGCAAGAGTGAGAATAAGTAGGTGCTGTCTTGAAGGGGCATAAAATCTGTGTGGGGACTTGACCTGGTTCAGACCCTGAAGCGCCAGCAAATGCTCACATTCACACACACACACACACACACACACAATTTACTCGGCTCCAGCAACCTGTTAGATCCAGCAGCTGACAGGGCTTTGTGAAACAAAGAGCCCACAACCCACACAAGAACGGAAAGCATTGCTTCCTGTGAAACCCCTGGGGGTTGTGCATAGTCGTGGCCTTCAGTGACACTTTATTACTTTCTTAATTTACACCAGTATTTTTTAAAATAGTGTAATGAGCCTGCTAGCCTCTTCCAGCTGGCAGAGATCAGGGAAGGACAAAGAGCAGGTTGGTCAGAGCACTATAGCAGCTGGCTGAACAAAGGCAACTGATGTGAAAAAAAATCACTGAAGTTGGATCAGACTGGAGCAAGATAATAAGAAAAGGCCCAAAGAAAACCTTTGATGAAGACATGGAGCTCTGAATAGGGCACTTACATGCTTCATTATTTGCCCTCTGGTAGAGGAATGGAATGGAAGATGAACTCCAAATACCACACCTACTGCATGTGTGGGTGAGGCTACCTCAAGTGTCCTCCAGGAAAATCTATTTTTTAGCCAAAGTCATTGTCCCTAACACCTTTTCACCTTATTCTTTCAGTCTGCAAGGAATCATCCCATGTTTGCCAGGTATCAGTGGGAATCAAGGAGAGGCCTGAGTTTGTAAAATGGAGGGCTCTGAGTCACTCAAATATGTACTTCTGAGCTTTTGGTAAGACAGCCACTTTCACATATAGTTTTGAGAAAGAAAGGTAAAAGCAGTAGAAGTGGTTTACCAGAGCTACTTTTCATCTGGTGCGAGTACAGCACAAAGGAGCTGGCAGGAGAACTTTCTACAGGCTTGGGATGATAAAACCTTACTGCCAAATGCAAGGGGTTGCCTACGGATGTGATAAGGATTCTGTGGAAGAAGGTGCCTAATTTAAGTTGCCTATCAGTGTCTGAGATGTCAAAGGCAACCTTGACAGGGAGTAGTCTCTTGGATGAATCGGAGGAATATAATCCAGTCCGGATTGAAGTCGGTACCCGGAAAAAAAAACGGACCGGATTTAGGCCGGGGTCCGGACTGGAGTCGGGAATCGGGAAAACCTGGACCAGAGCTACCCCAGTCTGAACCAGAGTCGGTAGTCAGGAAAACCCAGACCGGATTTCAGCTGGCATATGTACCAGAGTCGGTACTCGGGAAAATGCGGACCGGATTTTGCCTGGAGTCTCAACCAGAGTCAGTACTCTGGAAAAAAGAATTTTCTCTGATTTCTGTGGAGCTATGATTGCATTTCTTGAAGTCTGCCTTTTGCTCTCATTCCCTGTAAACTGCTCTTGGCCGGAGAATGAGTACAACACAAAGAACAAAGCAAACACAGAAATTAAAACACACCTTCAGATTCATGTAAATTTAATTTAGCTACAACAATTTTCCAGTAAGCTCGTTGCTCATCAAAGGAAGGAATGAACAGTGAATCTGGATGGCTTCAGACAGACACAGCATAAGCAAATTTAGTGCAAATTTCTCCTGCACCCAGCTCGTTCAGGACACCCTTGTTCTGTCCATCAACATGCCCTGATATTCCTGCCCACTCTCACCATCTGCTGATGTAGCTAAGTCCAGAAAAGAAGAAGCTGATATTGCCCATGAATTTTTAATGTAGCAAGGAAAAGGCTGCAGGAAGAAGAATATTTGGTGGCATTTACTCCCTGTGATCAAAGCCTTTTCATGTCTCTTGTGTGATATTATTAGAACAAAATATGAACTGAAAGCAGCGTTCAGACTAAGGTCCCTATTCAAGAAACATTTTCTGCAGAGGAGAACACAAGAACCATTGCCAGCAGGAAACCCATATTCTTATAGCCTCTCTCTGCCCATGTGTATCTGCATCACATGACAGAAAGAGCCAAGCAGGTACCTTAATTCCATTCCCTTGTTCACAAGCATGATGTTCAATGGGACACCTCCACTCACCTGTGAAAGCTTTCCAACATCCAAAAGCACTTGCATGGTCAGCAGTAAGGGACCCCAGTCTAAAGAGATAACATGCCATAGAAGGAGCTGTATTTTAGGTCTCTGCTGTCACTGGAATTTGTTAAATAAAGTGATGACTGTGTGCTTGTACACACCAAGCAACCATCCAAGAGGACACAATGCCAAAGAGAGAGCTGATATGTCCTATCTCCTTCCTATCACAAGCTGAGCCAATCCTCCAGAGCCAAGAGGCACATGAAGACCATATAGGAAAATCTGTTATGCACTCAGTGAGCAGAAAGGAAAATTTTAGCTATTGAGAAAGGGATGTAGGGGTTCAGACAGATTTGGCTCTCAAGAATTATGGATTAATTCCAGACCTTTCTTTTTCTCTACTAAAGGACATAACAAAACACATACTATAGTAAGTTTTTTGAAAAGTTTCTTCCTCTGACCTCAGACAAACATGGATGCATGAGAAAGTTCCCCTGGGAAATATCTGCACTAGCTGAATATGCTGTAATTACAAACTGCCAGTCTTATTGCCATTGTTCAATTGACAATAAAACTCAGGCACTGAGAGGTCACACTTATCAAACTCCTAGCCCACAAGCAATGTATCCCATACAGATCACATTCTGTTGTTTGAGATCTTCTGAAGCAAATTTGTCCACTGCTGGTAAGTGTTTGACGAGTGCTTCATGAAAAGCCGATGTCTTGTTCACAATGTACCTCTGATGGCACTGAGGATGCATTGTTCACACCAGCTGAAAATTTCAGCCTCTATTCCACAGCTTAAAGACTGAGATATCTGCAAGCAATGGTCAAGGTTCAAAATGTGGCAGGGATACCTGTGCAAAAATATGTTCCCATTGAATCCCACTGCTTATAGGAGACTCTTGACTACTCACTGTACATCATCACACAAATGCATTTGCACTAACACCACACAACTAAAGACAAAGGAACCACAAGTGAAGCTGAAGTGAAATTTAAGTATTTTGGTGAACATAATGTCTGTAAATGAATGCTGATCATGCAGATGTTTACAGAGGTAATAGAAAACCTCTGGATGGCCCTTGCTGCTCTTATATTCTTCTGGGCTGGACTACAAGAAAACTGAAGAAGGACTTTTAGCGAGAGCACATAGTGATTGGACAAGGGGGGATGGCTTTAAACTGAAAGCAAATAGGGTTAGGAAGAAATTACTTTACTGTGAGGTGGAAAGGCACTGGACAGCTAGCCCAGAGAAGCTGTGGATGCCCCATCCCTGGAAGCATTCAAGACTAAGCTGGGTGGGGCTTTGAGCAACCTATTCTAGTGGAAGATGTCCCTGGAAATGGCAGAGGGGCTGGAAGTAGATGACCTTTAAGGTCTCTTCAAACCCAAGCCCTTCTATGATTTGATGACTCTGGTAAGGGCTCTGTACTGTACAGCTCTTTGTATGCCCCTTGCAAATCAAGCACCATTGATTGCAGCAGAGAAAAGGCTGTGAATGCTCAAAAATAGCCAAAGAAAACTGCAAGACATCAACACCATATATAACATGCCTGCAGTCCTTCAAAGCTCTGCAATGAGAAAGCCCTATGAAGCAGAAGTTCTGTTCATACAAAGGAAAGTGGCAACGTGTCATTGCTTAAATCTTTGGACTGGCAGCTGGTTTGCTCTTACTGCCACAGAGAATTGCACAAAGGATTTAGGTTTCAAACAAGGTGAACCCTTCCCACTTCACCTACACAGCACAGCAGAGCTATGGGGGATGTTTCAGGCACTGCAAGTGCGTGAGGAAAGAAACTGGTGAAGGAGAGTCAGGGTACAGTCCTTTGTGGAAAGAGGCCTGTGACACCATCATCCATGTGTGCATGTGAGTATGAGCAAGGTGAGACTGGTATATATGATATTCCAACTTACTGGGATGACTGAATTGGACAAATACTAATTTTTAAGCTCTGTGGTATTTTGTCAGGAAGCAGTGCTTACAAAAAGAAAATAAACCAAAGCAGCTCAGAGAGAAAGGGAAAAAATCCCTTATTTTGCCGGGAAATCAAGTCTTCCTTATAATTTCCATTATGGTTCTTCAGCTTTCTAAAGATGTCCTCACTTTCAGGAGCCAGTCTTAAAACAAAGTGTTTGAACACATTGGCCAGGATAGAGTCAACGTCTTGATGACTGGGGAACACGCAGTATACTTCAAGTTTACTACATGTATTCAACTCCCTATGGAAACATTCAAGATGTCTTCAGTGTTGGACAGATGACCCTTAGTTTTGCAGTCAAGAGCTTTTACAATGTGAAAGTGGTGTCCACTGCTTCTAGCTCCTATAGTATCTTTCCATAAAGCTGACAAATGTTTGGATAGCTGCAAGAAAGATTGATAGGATTGAGACACAGAGAAACATTTTGTGATTAGTATATGATTATCAAGCTAATGAAGCTCTCATGGCACATCCCAAAAGGATGAACAAGCTGTTTAACATTGCCTGATTCTCTGAATCCAGCAGTTCAAAACAACTTTTCCCATCATCACATAGCTCTAGTCTTACTCAGTGTCCTGGTTTTGGATATAATATTTTTTTCTCAGTAGTGGAAACTGTTCTGAGTTTTGGATTCAGTATGAAAATAATGTTGATAGCTCACTGATATTTCAGTTGTTGCTAATTAGTGCTTCCCATAAGTCAAAGACCTCTCCATTTTCCATGATCTGCCAGTGGAAGCACAAAAAAATCATGTGAAGCCTGGCCAGAACAGGTGACTCCAACTGGCCAAAAAGATATTTTGTATCATAGAACGTCATGCTCAGTTTACACATGGCTCAGGGAGTCACCCAGAAGAGGGGCTGATTGCAGTTTGGGTATGGGTTTGGCATCAGTCAATGAGTGGTGAGCAATTGAGATGAGGATCACTTGTTTTCTTTGGGTTTTTATCTCTGTATTCTTTTTATTACTATTTTTATTATATTTTATTTTGTTTCAGTTGTTGTTCTGTTCTCATCTCAACCCATGAATTTTACTTTTTTTTTTTTTCCCTGATTCTCTCCCCCATCCACCAGGGGGGGGGGGGGGGGGGCAAGTAGCAGGGGGGGCTTGGTTGCTGCCTGGGGTTCAACCACAACACTTGATTGTTTCACCAGAGTGGAAGAGATTGCCAAATTCTAACATCCCTCTGAAAGATACAAAGCTGTTTTGATGACTCATCTGGCAAATACAGCAACTACTGCCAATTAATACTAAGTCAGAATACAAAACTTTGGAAAATTAAGGCAAAGAGAAATAGAGTTTAAGACTAGGAAGTGTTTCAAAAAAACCCACAAAGCATTCAGTATGATTTGTAGATTATCCTTTTGTTTTAGACCAGCCAGAGAGATGATTAATGATTTCTCATTATTTCTTAACAACATTTGGAATATAAGCAATAAGAAGTAAAGAAGAAAAACCAATGTAGAAATGTTTCTTCTTATTCCCTCATCAGACATCCTCAAAAGAAAATACAGAAAGCCCACAGTAAGATTTATATTCATAAAAAAACCCCTAGAAAATTCAAATTAGTGCCTGCATTTAAGATTTTAACTTGGTATAGATGTTCTTTTTTAAAAAAATATTGTTACTTGCTCTGTTCCTACTGAAATTTAAGAAGTGCAAGAGCATCTATTTAACTAGCTAATGTGTATTAACAGCTTAGCACAAATAAAGCAGCATGCTTCCATGATGTATAAAAAATCAGTTAGTTAAACCACAAGCTCCTTCTTGTCATTATGCTTAACATATGTTAAAATCATACTGCCTTGTTACCACTAGGCTGGTAATGCACGCCTCCAAAGTCAGCTTCACCTTAAAGCTCCCGTGAGAGCGACCTAAAGGTTTAGCTATGTTGGCAAAGCCATCCTAAGTTGACATTCTGCTGATGCGGCAGTAACGTACTTCCTATCTCTTCATTCCTCCAGTAAACACTCTTGCCAGAGGGATTACAAGGCCAGGGAGCTGCATCTGCACTTTGGCTCTCGTAGTGTCACATTCAGCATCGCGTTTCCTTGTGCCTGTGACCAGAGTAACAAAGGTTTATTGCATGGACCTGGTCTGGGGCACAAGGAGGTGCAGGCTGGCCAGCAGATTGGCAGAATGTCAACTGCTGCATGTCAATTCCTACAGAGAAACTGAGGCTCATCCTGAAATTGTCTTCCTTTGGTTCATGACTTCTGACCATAGGGTAGGAAAGAAAATGCTACCTGTCCCTGTACCTTTGTGAATCCATCTTGATTTTTCTTTCCTAAATGACAGCATTTTGTCAGAATTTCCCTAAGTCTACAAGCTACTTTTACGTTACTTCAATTCAGGTTTCCAACATGAATTCCCTGCCTCTGAGGTACAACAGCACATTAACTATACTAACAGTCCCTTCAGAGAAAAGGCTAGTCCCCATATCTTCATCACTTCCTTTGTGATGTTTCTCCACTCAAGTCGCCGAAGAAGTTGTTACTTTTTCTTCTGCTGTTTTATGTGCTCAGAGACAGTCATCCAGAAGTCACCTGGTCAGAGACCTAGTTGGTGAGGCACAGTGGTGCCTAGCCAGGCACCAAAAACCATCACAGAGTCTAAAAGAGCTCTTATAGCCCTGGTGACACATTCACTGTGTGTGCTTCCTCTGCTTTTCAGCTGACTCACATGGAGAACCACCAGGCTCTCTCTCCAGAACTGGAAAAATAACTGCATATTATCTGTTTAAAAGCCTCATAATCCTCAGGCAACAACTGAGTAGTAACTGCAGTGACAGGCAAAATCTTTCTGCTTCATATTAATAAATCCCAACACAGTATTATGGCTTGCTGCATCAAAGGCTTTTACATAAACACCTTTTTTTTTTTTTTAAATTAACACTAAAACAAAGCATACATGTATGGAAGAACTTGGGTGTTTAAGGCTTACTTAGGTTTCCATTTGCTGCATCATGTTTGTTGGTTTTGAGGAACTAGACTACATCACTGGAAATAAACAGAAAGCAAACAAAGAGTGCAAATGGGGAAAAAGCAAATCATCTCTGTGTTTTAGTGGTCTGACATCTCATTTGCCAGACCGGGGGGAAAGTCTCTTCCCCAAAGGAATATCAGTGTTACTTTTTTCTTGAGACCAACTGCCCAGTGTCAGTCACGAAGAGCCACTGCTTGCCCTAAATATGTTTGCTGACAGAAGGACACACAAAGCCATGACAGCGAGGGAGAGACATGCCACTTGTCAATGTCAATTGGCAATGCCAATGCCAGCTGTGTCTTCTGCAAGTGCTTTTTCTTTGCATGGGAATAATGCAATTATGAAATTATGAAGCTTTCTGCACATCTTCATCTTATTCCCATAAATTGCATAGACAGAAAGATCCTCCTCCAAAATGCAGCACACACTAGAAGTTACTAGGTGGCAACTTCTCCCCTGGGATGGCTGTGCAATATGAACAGATTTAGACCACTTCCACAGATGTCCTGCTTTGTATTTGAGTTGTAGCTCAGGCCAGTCACTGACAGTCAGTCACTGCACAGTTCCTTTCCCTCGGTGAAATCATGGCACTGATAGTTCCGCCATGAGAACAGAACACATCTGATAAGCTTGTGTGTGTGTTTGTTTGCCTGGCCCTAAATCCTCCCTTATGCATGAAACTCCAGCCAGTACTGTCTCACCAGGTGCTATGCCTTTGCTGAAGTACCATAGGGAAGCCACTCAGATTTTTGCTGGGTAGTTTTGCAGGGATAAACACATTCCTCCAGTGTAGCCGTGAGGTTCCACTGACATGACACTGCCCTTGGATGAAGCGAAGGATGCCTTAGGGGAGTTATAGCACAGCCAGGAAGAACTGAAAAGATAAGAGCACTGAGGCCTTTAAACTACAGCTCTCATGAGGGCTGGTGATACTGCTGCGTAAACAAAGTTTTTCTTCAAACTGGTTGAATTAAACAGTTCAGCTGAGTTGGTTTGAGCTGGCTGGAAATACAGTACTTCCCAGAAAAAGAATAAAATGTGCTTCAAATAAATAACAGGAGCAGCAATAAAAAAAGAGGTGAAAAATCACACCTTTCCCGAATTTTTGGGAAGCACATTTTCCCCTTTAAATCATTGTAGACAGCAAATTTCAGAGCTTCCTCCCTTGCTAGCTCTTCCTACTATTTTCTCTGCACTATCTAATAATTGGAGCTTTCCATCTCTCCTCTCTTCATTACCATTCTGATACTAACATCATGAACAAATGCAGGCAGATTTGAACTTCCATCAGAGAACTGTAGCAGCTGCTGCGGAGGGAGAGGATTTTTTTTTCTTTCTTTTACAACAATTAAAAAGAAGTATCTGAGTATTTCTGGCAAAACTGTGGACTGGACAACATCTTGTAAAAAAATATTGCTGGCTGAAAACTGGCAGTTGCTCTGTCAGTCTGACAGAATAATTAAAACCAGTATGACAATAATTAGCACTTCTATGGTTCTTTTCATCCATGGATATCAAAGCACTTCACAGAAACAAGTGCAGCTACCTCAATTTTTAAAGCTGAGCTCAGAAAAAAAAAAACCAAATTAGAACTTTTTCCTTGTGGAAAATTCCAACAACTTCATCACAGGTATTCATCCTAAATTAGAGATAAGAGTTGAATTATTCTTAAAAAAAATTCCAAAGTCAAGAGTGCTTAAATAATGTGCCAAGGTTGATTGGGAAATGTTGCTGTTTTTGATGGAGCCAAACGTTTTGCCATGCTGAATTCAGTGCATTTTGGTTTGAGTCTCTCAACAATGTGGGAAGGGAATGCCTCCTAGGAGCTGTAGTTCATGTTTCTCCACTGAACTTGATAACTCTATTCATTAGGCACTGCCTGTCCCCATCCTTCCCTAAAGCTGGGCCTGCCTATCCTTACGTTCTGCATGAAAAACTCACCAAAACATTCCTTACTGCCTCTAGGATTGTCAGAAAAGAGGAGGGCAAGTCATGATTGCTACTTACAGGTGTCTGACCTCAAACCAAAGCTGCTAATATACCTTGCCAGAAATTACATACCCAGATGCTTTTTGATAAGGCACCCAGCTACCATGTCAAGTACCACAAAAAGCTTCCTTCCCACTGCAGCTGGAAACGTGCGTGGGACCAAAAGGAGCTTGAACAAGCTGGTGCTTTCCTAGTAAAGCCCATTTATATTTACTGCATTTCCATACCTGGCCTGAATGTTTCATTGCTTCACTCGTGCTCCCCTTACACACACACAGGGACAATTTATCTTGATGGTCCCAACTACAAGGCTGCTGAAGGGAGAGCTCTGATGACTGATCAAACAAGACTGAGCTGATTAAACTTACGTTGTTGTCTCTGACTGTTCCTTTAATAATTTCAGAGCAGCAAACTACAGGCAGACTGCAGGTTCATGAGGGAGAAATCAACAGGAAACAGTTAATATTTCTACCAATTTAGCTAATGTTATTAAAACCATAGTAGATGTTTGCAGGCACAGAGCATGTGGCAACTGAACAGTATCAGGTTCAGCTGATTGTTCATGATTACACACACAAACAACCCAGTTAACTCTTTAAACCTGACCTGGTAAATCAGGATGGCCATATGTAAATGAACATCCACCTGGGAAAAACAAGGTCCAAAGTCTGCTCTTACAAAATATCTTTTACCTGGATTTTAGTGTACGTTACAGATTTTTTTTTTTCCCCACAGATGCTCCTGATATCATGTCTGGCTGTAAAACCTGACAGACATTATATGGTGCCTCATTCCCAGATGCTTATTGTATTAGCCATTCACATGTGTGTCAGGCCTGCAGCAATACTTATTAACTCTACACCTGAGTTACACCAATGGCACAGCTTTACCTCACTGCATGAAACCATCCAAAACCAATTCCAGCAAATAAGCAGAGCATTCAAGCAAATAAACAAACAAACAAATAGATAAATAAATGTTTCTGGGTAAAAGCCTAGCTTGTAAAAAGCCTCTCAGGCCTATATATCTCTACTTGTTTATTTGCATAACTGTAGAAAGAAACAGGACTTTTCCCAGCTCTACCCACAAGCAACATACCCCATCATCTGAAATTTGAGGTGGTTTGAAAATCTCCCTAATTTCTACATATAGAAAGTGAACGATGCATGCTTCAGACCTATAATTCTCAGTTAGGAAACAGATCAGCAGCAGACGCTGGTGCTTAGAACCATCTTTTATGCGAAATGTATTAATTATACGTTCCTCTGTCAAAACATAAATAATGTACTGGGACAGTGTCACCTTGTGGTTGCTTGCTGGCATAGCGGCCGGCTGAGGGGATACTCCCTGTACCTCGCCCTCAAAAGCCTTCACTCAGCAACGTCAGCTTTGGGATCTTTTGGGGGGGATAAACAGGACCTCCACGATCGGCCCTATCGTCCATGCAGGCCTTAGCAGCTCTTGTGCTAACGTGTCCTAAAAATCCTCACAGAGGCAGAAAGACATTAAACACCTGGGACAACTCCACAACTTGCACTGGCTACAAAAGTCTGGGAGGTATGTGAAGAAGGAAGCTGCCTAGCTCCTAAATAGGAGCTGTGACATTGGGCAATAAAATACCCTTTCTCCTTTTTACCATCTCCTGCCTTGCAAGGTAAGTTCCAAGGACTGGCAGTGGATTTTGAAAACTGCTGTGTATGAAGAGGAAAACAGCCCTAATTCAAAGTTAGTACTAAAGCAAGGAAATTCAGACACCAAACTGTGTTCTTAATGGAGAACTAATGGATGTTAATTAAACACCAATTGACAAACAGCATATTTACTGTAGTTTAATAGGTCTGCAAATAAGCACAAACTCATTTGCACATGTTTAAACCTCAATTAATACATTTGCAATCATTGGCCACTTAAGTTGATTTTCAAACTGTCCCCTATAGTAAATCTAAAAGGATCCATTTGGTCACAAAAGTTATTGCATGTTAATTAAACATTAGCTCTTTGCAGAAAGTTATATAAGTTGATGGTAAATGACCTCTTTCATCAATACTGGTTTACTACACAGCTAGTAGAAGCCGTACACAAGAATGAAGAAATACCATGAGATGCAGCTTTCTCTCTGCACCCTCACCCACACCTTTGCAAAGCTCTCCCTGCAAAGGGAGGGTTCCCAAGCCTCTGTGCAGAGGTGAGGAGGACCAGGGTGGCCTGCAGTAATATTACTGCAGGCAGCGCTCCAAGCAACAGGTTTCCAAGAGTGATTTCACTTCAGGTAAACATGCAACAGGATTTTTAAAAGTCCTTCTGAGCAGAAGGCATGAGATAGAAGAGTGGGTAGTGACAATTTGGAGGAAAGGCGTTGTGATGAATACTTGCATTTTGTGAATTTATTTCTTTCAATCCTGTGAGTCTTTCATTTGATAAGTGTTCCTATCTTTCTCAGCTTGGACAATACCACCTTCTCTTCTGCTACTACATTTGATGTCCATTCAAAATGGTGCAAGAAATTTCTCTGCAGCTTTCACCATGATCCTGAATTTCTCCTCTCATCCTATTCCTTGGTCCATCCCTTAAGGTTGCTTCTTAACTGGTGCCATATATTTTGCCCTGAAAGTACTGTATTTGCTTCCCAAAGGTCTGTGGGAAGGGTTAAGCCATTAGTGTATGTCAAATGCTTTAAGATCCCATCATAGAAAATGCTGGACCTAAAGAAAAGATAAAGACCACCTCCCTTTTGTACAATTCTTATAGGAATGCACAGCATAAAACCAAGTCCAGTGGTATTTATCCCAAGTTACTTCATTCTCCAATGCTGTTGCAGAAGCCTCCAGTGGAGGGAGCTTAAAATAACTCAAAAAAGCTTTACTTTCAAGAGACTGACTTAACTAAGTCATTGTTTCATATTTTATACCAGACAGAGAAAAAAAATCAGGAAAGGAGAAAAGGAAATAATCACCATTCATCAAATGGGAAAAGTCAAGATCAAATGGTGAAGAAGTGTTTTCAGACTTTAAGAGAATACAAATAGTGTGAAATAGAAAGCACAAATTAAATTAAGAATCATAAAATTTTCTCTGTTTGCACAGCTCAAGCAACACTGTCTGGATCCAATTTATTATCAGGCTCAACAACAAATAAGCTCACATGATTCCCAGGCTGATATAACCTTTACTCATTTCACAATAAAACTACCATAGGGGTCTGGTAAGCAAAGATGACTTATAGCTGCCTGTCAGAAATAATGATGATAATCCTTCCCACTCCCACAACATCTGAGGATTACAACCACCTTTGCAGACAATACAGCAATCTCAAATACTCAATGCAGCATAACAAATGTATGTCCTCAGCCGGTTCACAGATGGAGAAACTGAGGCACAGGCAGAGGAAATTAATCAATCCACAATCACAGTGTTACTCTGATCCCTGTTCCCACCTTGGCCTCAGTCCCATGACAGTGGAAACAACTCCACTGATTTTAGTGGATTTCTTTCATTTATGCTCTGCTGTCACCATCTCAACAGATGGATTGCACCAGCACTCAGGCTCTGTGATTATAGACCAGTGTCCTCTTGTGCTACACAAAGCAAATTGGAAGACCTGAACAAAATGGGATTTCCCTGTCTCAGTGTTTGCAGTGGAGATACAATTGCATCCCTTTGGATGGTAATTGTGCCTGGAAAGGATGGATCTGTAACTATCTGGCAATCCTCATAGATTTGAGGATGGATCATGCATTGGTGGCTGGGGTGAGTCTTCTCTAATGCAGAGGGTCTGTGTTGCATTCCAGTGAGTGAACTTGGAGAAGAGCACACAGGCTGTTACCTCCTCCAAAATGTGCAATTTCCCCTTTGGCATAAGGGGGCCAGACCATAGTTGTAAGAGCTGAAGCAAAAACCTATTTTTAAGCCCTTGTAGGCATGTGCATGGAGGGCTCTGCCTCTGGTAGAACCTTAGCGCAGCAAAATCCAGGCTAGTCCACACTGAGTTCCCTCCAAGCATCCACAGGCTTGGCTCCAAACCCTCCACTTGGATAACCAGCATCCTCAACCCAAACCTTCCCTAACTGTGTCCCTATCTCATATCCAGATTTCTTGGTGAGGCTATAACATTAATAACAAGGAAGCCGAACAACAGCAGCCTTTGCCGGAAATTGATATCTCTGCATCTGGTGTGCTTTGAAGGCATGGGGCTGTTCTGCATTCACAAGGCACAACTCACATCATATCTGTCAGCCAAAGACATACAAGTCAGTTGTGCCAAGCTGCCTTTTTCTTCTCAGCTGCAGAGAACTGTGAAGTCTCTCTCTTTCCCCAGATGTTCTTGCATGCTTCATTGCAAAAAAATAAGTGTCTGTCAAAACTGCCTGTGCCTCCTCCCAGGGAAACAGTAGCCAGGGGCAAGGTGTGTGTGGGGGGTTGTCCTTTTTTAGAATACACAGCCTCATTAAAGTAATTGGCATCTGGACTTGATTTGGGAAGCTCACTGCCAAAGGGGCTTATGGGGCAACTAATGCTGTGGAGTCAGAGCCAGAAACTTCATAGCAGGCTTCTGAAGTGGTCTCTGGCAAGATCTATATAATGTAATGACATTAGGGCTTTGCCATACATTACATGCAAATTAGAAGAGATTGGCAACCATGCAACTGGCATAGCACAGCAGCAATCATGCTTACAGGGCGTAGAAGGCAAGGCTATTCATCCTCAACCTGCACACAGGGGTGGGAAAGGGAAGGACAATCTCCCACAGTACAACTGCTTACCTCCTTTCCCCTTTGAGTGACCTAATGTGGTGGAAGACACTTCCCAGTGCCCAGCTCCTGGTGTTCCTACCTTATTTTTCAACTTTACCAGAATGTGTGATTTTTTTCTTCCTATGTCTATCCAAAATTCCCTTCAAATGTCTGCTGTTCTCTGTCTCTGCTTTTCCCCAAGCATCCTCTCCTTAGTAGGATACGCACAACAAAATATCTGTGTGCAGGTGCTGAGCAGTGATGGATGCAGACAGCTGGCTGGCCAGCCGGGACTTCACCTGCTTTGCTGTTGATGAACTGCTCTTTCTCTACACTAATTGCTTTTAATGTTTCCCCCCATTTAGGCAGCCACCTCCTCCTCTTAAACCTCTCGTATTTTCTTTGAACTCTTTGGCCTACAAAATCTACAGCAAAACTCCCCAAAATCACACAGCGTACTCTGATGACAGAGGATAGATGTCAGCCTCCTGGTCCCCTATTTTCAAAGCTATGACTACGAATAATTTGGGGAGATGTTAATGAAGGGAGCACTCATTCCTGCTGTAATTTATTTTTCTTCTAATATCCTTGTGACTGCAGAGACTCACAATTTCCATCGTGCAGAGAGACAAACTAAGGCAAGAATACAGAGAAACCTAAGTCAGAGCTCCTGCTACAAGATCACAACCAAAGCACCCAAAGCCAAATGGCACCTTGATGTCAGCCATGAGGTAAGAGTGATGGTACTCTTGTTCATGTCATGTACTCCCACTATTGTTAGATCAGGCCCCTAACCTTACCAGAGTGTCTCTTTCAAACAAGCAAAATGGGTTCCATTAATAAAGGGCTTTAATGTGGATACTGTAGGCTTGATAATTTCAAATGTCCAGCCTGATAGCCAGCAAACTTCCCTCAACACACCATTCCTCACACTGCAGGGCTTCACAAACCAAGCCCAAATGGTTCCACAGGCTGATCACAGCCCGACACTATCACATACAGGGACTCCAGTTCACATTTGCAAGACAACCCAACCACCTTTCAAGCTCTCTACTGTTTGCAAGACACCACCGAGGAGCCTCAGGCAAAGAGAAGGCAGTAGTCAGCAGTCTGAAAAGTACTCTGTTTTAGATATTCAACTTGAACATTACCCTGTGTGTTGGATTAATGCACCTAAGCTGTTGAATCTCATACAGCTATACTTTTATTTATTTTTTTTTCCCACTGACTTCAGTGTTGCTGGCTACACTAGAAAGCAATATTGTACTCTAAACTAGCTTTGGTCCTTAAAGTATCTCTGGATCAAGAGTAGCTCTTTGCTACTGCAAACAATTTCATTTCAGGCATTTTTAAAACCTGTGATGGGTAGAAAAATTGTAGGACTTGGAGCTGGAGGAAACAAATTCTGCTCCTTTCTCATGTCCATAGGCACACAGATTCCTTCTGATGGAAAAGCTAATAGAATAGGGAGTTTGGGATGCTTTTGCTCAGAAACAGCTTGTGTAGCAACAGCAAGGTTACCCTTCTGTGTCCTGGTCTGCTCTTCTCAACCTGTTTCCAATCTGAGGGATAGCTCATTACAGTACCAGTGACGGGAAGCAAAGTTCCTCAGATAACCTCCTCCACTTCCAACAGTGTTTGTACCTAGACATTGGTGGAAGGAAAATGGTCCCTAAAAGGGAGCAACAATCAAAGTAAGCTTAAGTGATGAGTTATATTGCACTAGAGACATTGATAAAACCAGAGAGGGGGATAGCCCTTCACTAATTAAAAGCAGTGTCTGATTCCCAGGTGAGATTTAAGATATCTGTGCTGCAGAAGTCTATAAAAAGAAGGAAGAAGCACCTGATTCTGTATCTTGCAACATCCATATGGCTAGAGAAGGGAACACCAAGAAGACATGACAGGCAAGGGCTGAAGGAGTTAAAGCCCATTTAAAAACTGTCTGAGTAGTATTTAAAGACCAGGTAATATTACAAGGATAAATAGTTGTCAAATGAGAAGTCTGAGTCAGTTTATGAAGTTTTATGCAAGAGTGACACCCATTTTGGAGTCAGGAAGGCCTTCGTCCAACCTGGGGTGGGTATACACCTTATATTAGGTATAGGTGTGGAAAGGGGGGAACTTTGACCATTCCAGGCAGTAGGTTGCTAGACAGAGCCATGGCAGATGTGATGTTCTGGAGTCATGCAAAATTCAGTGACCATTATATTGATACATGACAGATGTTTCAGAAGCACGGAACATTCAAAGATCAGTGCATTATCTTTATAAATATTACATTCATCCTTATGGCTTTTCTAGCAATTATATCCTTGGCTCTATAGGTAAATCAAAGTAAGTTTTCTGCACATTATGAGACTGCAGGGGGCTTCACCTTCCCATAGGAAAAAAACCCCAAACCAAATGAAAAGTTTAAAAGTAATTTAACTTTTGACCAATATCAAACAAAACAACAACGCCAAAGTTATGAAACAATATGAGCTCCTGGCCAGACTCAAACATCTCTGACTTGGACAAACTCCTGTAGTGTCTTTGGGAACATAGCCTCTACGTGTACTATGGAAATCTGTGTTCCTCAGGATTCAGGTGCGTGCCCAAGTTGTGACAAAATGCCTACAACATTATATTGCATTCCTCTGTCGGATTTTTTTTTTTCCATGGAAAGGACATCAGTTTGCAAGTGGATGAGATCCATGGTGTACATGTGTTAAGCAGAGGGCCACAAAATGCATGTGCCCTGAAATGTAAGTTCTACTTTGACAGCCATCAGAGCTTTACAGATTAATATTATTTTAAATTAGAGAGCTGATAGTGATGGAGAAGGTAGTATGGAACTGCTGCACAGCATCCGTTTTGGAATATTTTGGTGGCAGTCAAGGTCTTGCCAAGAGCTGAAGAGCCATTGCCATCAGCTGCACCTAGGCCAGACTTACTGTCTCCCCTCCAACTGCTTGGCCATGGCTGAATCCATGGGTTCAAGAAGGGATGGGGAAGTGGCATAGAAAATACTCTGCTAGACTCAGCCCTGCTCACTGCCTCCCCATGTGCCACACATTGTGTGGCACCTGAGTCATCATTTACAAGTGTTATCATTTCCACAGGTTGCTGTTTTTCAGTTGACCTCACCCTGACTTTTACTGCTGCACCAGATACCCATGCAAACACAAGCTTTGTCAGGCATGCAGAATCTACCTTCCTTATCGTCCATTTCACATTATTAACTGCATACCCACATAAGCTAAGGATATGTAATTGCAGTCAAGTTCCTCCTCTGATCCAAAGATTCTCCTGAAGTTCATTAACATTTGTACTATAACTACTGTTGAGCTTGCCACATTTCCAGTCAAAATTTCAAACCAAATGAGGTTACCAAATAATGTCTTAATTGAGAATGCAGGGCAATTTATATATTGAAATTAAAGATTAAAGCTTAATCTTAATTAAATCTCACAAAAGTTCAGTAAGGCTGCCCAAATTATAAAATATAAAAAGATGTATTGATTATTTGAGAAATGGAAATCACATTTAATAAATATAGGAATGAGCCATTAAGGGAATGGAGAGACCAGAAAAAGCACTAACTGGTGATTAAAAGAAGATAAATATTTATTAAATGTTGCTGTGATTTATTAATCCATGTTGCACTAAACAAATGTAATTTGATATCTGAATCATATCTCATTCTGATACAGTCTTCATTAAATCTGAAGTCTTGGCTTTAAATGGGTATCATATGTTCCCTTCAGTTCTTAATCTCATTGAAATATCAGTTTGATGCTGTGGAAGATGTTGAAAGTCACAGGGACTGAAGTCTCCTGCGTATCAATGAGGTGGTTTTGCACTGCAGGTGAGCAGCCACTTCCCATTCCATCATGCCTTCTTTATCCAGGACCTATTGCAACTTTGCGCTGTCCCTTGGTGACAGGGCAACATTCGGGTTTTAAAGCCATCCTGTCAAAAGGCCAGACAGGAAGAGCACAACTTCAAATTTAAATCAGTCCTCCAACAACCAGTGTGGAGGTCTGAGACAGAACACTTGTCACTGGTTTTGAAGCAGGAAAGCTGACTGCTACACTAACACAACTGCTGCCCGGCAGAACACCAGAGCAGGTTAAGTAGGAAAAAACATTGAACCCCTTGTCAATACAGTAATTAGTCGAGCAACAAATAGCTCTGTTGATGCATCTTTCCAGTGGAAATGCCAATCATGCAGGAGCTGAAAAAACATTCTGCCAAGGTTCAGAGAGCAACCTTATCTTGGGCCCCTCACAGAGGGAGGCAAGGGTCTGGTAGAGCATGGCACTGTACGCACATGAGGTGTTTGAATAAGAATGTTTCTTGGGGTTAGGCAGCAAGTCGTCTCTGTCTTAAATTCATTCTCACACTCTCTTCTCAGCCTCTATTTAGAAGAAGAGCTCCTTGTTGAAAATTACTGGCATAAATGAATTGCTGCCGATAATTAAATTTGCATAGACTTAAAATTGCGTTACAGTGCTCCTTCCCAGTGCTACAGCTCTGAGTTATAGACTGCTAGTGAGACTCACTGTCTTTCCACTGTGAATCTCAAAAAAGGTTGCGTGAAAAGTAGCAATCAACTTCCATAAGTTTGCTTGAATCTGAATTTCCAACTTTCTAACTTCCCTTCCTTTGCCCCCTCACCAAAGGAAACAACAAACTCTAAAACAAACAGGAAAAAAAAGAAGAGTGGAAGAGAGGATGTGAAGTCTCCACNCCCATACTGTTCCTTTTGCTTTTTCAGGGAATGAGAAACAAAATCAGACTGAACTGGGCTCTGCACCCACTTACGCTGAACTTGGAGTGTACCTCTCTCATCTCTAGTATCTTCTTTTCTACAGTAACATGAGTGCAGGAAGTGTAGCAGTGGGACAGACAGGAGGAGAGAGGGCCAAAGCCACTTCAGATCTGAGATAAATTGACATTCTAAAGGTAAAACCCAATCATTTACTTCGGGATGGTTCTCACTCTTTACTGACACAGGCACCCTGCTAAAAGCCGGGGTCTAGCCTCAAGGGCCAAGGGAACACATTAAGCCAGATTAAACACCTGATTTTATTAAAGAGCAGCTGTGAGAGATGCCTTTGTATTATGTGCAGCTTTCCTGTAGGAATTTTATGATAGCAGACTTCTGGCACTTCCTGGTGCAAGCAGGAGTCAATCTAACACAATGTAATTATTTTCAATGTGTTTAGCCAGAAAAAAAAAAAAGAAGGAAAAAGAAAAAGTCATGACTTCAAAATCCCCACTACAAACACAGCCAAGCAGATTCCTCTTCTCAAACTCACTTTTGTGTTGAAAATATGATCAAAAAGTTCAAGCCCCTGAAGCAATTGTCTCAGAAAGTTTTAAGCTACTGAAGATAGCGGGTTTAGGACCATAACTACAATAAACACAGCAAATGAATAAGAGTCTTCTGGCAAGAATAAGGCAGAATTGCAGAGGCGGATCTTGCCAGTGAAAAAAACAGGAAGGTAACCAAGTGAAGAAACAGCATGAGGGGGATTATCCTTATTTGGAAGCAATCCATTCCAGCAATAAATTAAGCCAAGGATCTCTGCATTGGAAAACAGCAGGGCAACCTATTAAACTAAAGGACAATCTGCTTTTTCTGTCACCTTTGAGCCCTGACTGAATGGTGCGAGAAACAAACACAGCAGAGATCAAAACGTATGTTATTTCAACAGCAGTAATGGTCCACTGCTTGTTACAGAGAGGGTAAAATTCTTTTCATGCACATTCCTAGCACAAACGCCTGATCTTCCAGGAAATTATGCTGGACTGCAGTGGTCATAAAGATGAAATCACAGAAGAGGACTTGGATGGAAGAAAAATTATAATTCGTGTTTTATGGCAAAAATATACCTGCTTTCACCCTAGCTGCTGAGATGGGATGGGCTCAGGTGAAATACTCAATGCAGACAGGTGAAGCTTGTTTCACAGTGGTATTAGAAGATGTTGTGGTAAAGGAAGAAAAGAACTGATATACAATTTTAGCTCAAAGAGGTCTCTGCATCTGCCAGCTATAGTACATGACATTGTGTACATGCTGGTGTGTTCCAGGGCCACATTTACTGCAGGGAAACAGCATCCAAAATTAAGGGATTTCTGAGGGGTAAACACAGGCTCTGTTTCACAAGAGTTTAAATTATAGAGAAGCAGATACCTAAAATGTACAGAAATGCACCATGCAGAACAGGCAGTATACAAATGAAAGAAGAATTCTAGCAAATCTTAAGCATATACTGGTCATATGCATAGGGTGATCAAAAAGAGAGAGATTATTCAGAAATTTGATGGTGTCCTTCCACACTTTCAGGTAGCTTCTATCAACAGAACAACTTGCAGTGCCTCGTACTCCCTCTCTGCCTTGCTGGTGAGTTTTTATCTTTACCCCCACTAACAGATGCTCTTCTAGTCAAAATGCCCCAAGAGCTGCCCTGATGGAACTCACAGCTGACATGTTGGTCCCTCTGGTATCTCTGTCCCAGGGCTTCCCAAAGAAAGGAGAGGAACCCAGTGATCCCATGCACAATCCATTTGGTGATGAGCACAAGCAACCTTTACCTGACAGATACCCAAGCATCTCCAGCTTCCTCAAGTTCCCACTGTGATACTCAAGCTGATGCAAGATTTTTTTTAAAGCTCAAATTAGGCTGACAAACACAAACAGACTGTGAAAAGGGCAGACTGTCAAAAAGGTTCCTCTCTTTTAAGCAACACTGATGAAATGAGTAAAGTAATTCCTTGTTGCAGAGTTAGCTCTGAAGTGAACTCTTGGTTACGTGGTACATCTACTTTTCTCAGCTCACTTTAAAGTCCAGCTGGCACTAGCAAAGAATCCCAGAGATGTTGCTGGTTGTTTCTTCTCCTTTTGGTAAGGGGACCCCAGGCCCACCTTGTGCTCTGCTGTCCAGGGCAAAACACTTTGCTAGTCTGCATTCTGTTGCCCACAGAAACTGTTTTGAAGGGGACAAGTCAGCATCAGGTGAGTAAGTCATACATGATCCCTGGCTATGTTATCAGGCCTCTCATGGAGTATTTTCTACCAATGATAAAAGGTTGTTGCTGCCATTATCAAGCAGTTGGTCTTTATCTGTCTATGACAGCCCTTGTTATTCAGACAGGTCTTGGGACAACTTCAAGGGGAGATCTTCTCATCCAGTGTCAAATATACCAGCTTTCTCGACTTTTTTCTTTCAGCCTCTCCTAAACCGATTTAAAAAGTAGAGGCATGCAGCTCCCCTCCTACAAATCTCAGGGGAATTGCTGAAGGAACCCTTCATCATGCCATGTTCCTGACCTTGGGCTACCACAGGATGCTCATGTCTTCAGTCCAAATTTTACAGAGCAAAGGCAAGTTCCTGATCCTTCCACACTGATCTTGATAATTACACAAAATAAGGAGACATTCAGTAGTTAAGGAAATGGGGCAAAACTGCAGAGCAAAATGGCTGAAGAAGCTGCCCTGAATTGAGACTTTTTACAGCCCAACCACACGCACATTCTTTCCAATCAGCAAAGCAGAATAACTTAAGGGGATAAGGGGCGGTGTTGGACTGGAGCTGAGCCTGGGGAAAGAGAGGAAAGGGTTTTTTTTTCTCCTTGCATTCATTTTGTTGTTTCCTTTCTTTCCTCCCCCACACACAAACCACTAATTAATCTATGTTAACTGGCAATAAATTTTAGTAAAATTCCCCAAGTGGAAACTGTTCTGCCAATGACAATGGAGGAACAGGAGAGAATTTTCCTTGAGTGCAGTAGAAGAGCCCAAGAAGAGATGGAGGCAGTTGCTAGTGATTGAAGGCAGCAATATTGTGGGAGCATGATCCCCAGCAGCTCAGCTGCTTCATCTCTCAAACTTAGTTCTAGCCAGAAGCTTTACTCCAAGTGCTGATTGCAAACAAAGATTTAAAGAATAGTTATGACATTGCTTTCAGTGTGCAGAAGGATAAGCTGCAGTTGGTTTTTATATTTCTCAGGGAACCTCATCTAATTTCAATAGTTCAATAGTTTGGAAGAGGGTGTACTTCATGAAACAAGGTACACCTCATGAAACTCTTTAGGTAAGAATTATAAAGAATTATCTGTATTTTTTCTCATGTTTGATGCACATGGAGATGGCAGACACCCTACTCTGGGTTTCTCCTAAGTATTGCTCTTTTTGTTAGATGTCATGGTCATGCTATGACTCTGGCAGATGAAATGATGTAACCAGTCAAGCCCTTGCAGATCACAATATCATGCTTTTTAATAGTACCAGACCCCTGATAAGGGACTAATCTATCTCAAACTCAGGCAAGTGTCTGGCCTTCTGGAGAGAACTTCAGCATGGAAGAGATGAGTAGCAAAATACAGTCAAGTGAGCACCAGGTGGGGTGTAATACAGACATGGGGTCCAAGTGAGATGCCCATTAAGATGCTTTTATTACATACACTGACATTACTAATCTATAAGCTTTGGGTCACAGGCATACATGATTCTTTCAACTTCATTCTAGAAAAGCCCACTGACATTCTTCCACACCATTATACCCATCTAAACAGCAGCTACCCTAGATAAAACAGAGAATTGGCAGGTAATTAAATAAGATTTCTTTTCTTCTGAAAACTTCTAAGAGGTTGTCAGCATTGGAAGGTCTGAAATAATGGATGTTTGGCACCAGTGCTTGCAAACATTTAAGTGTACAGTGAGGGAACTCTACTAATCAGTTTAGGATGAAAACAAGAAAATCACTTAAGGAATCGGAGAGGTATTCTGAGAGAAATTTAGTATAATAAGCATTCTTTACTTCAGAATCCAATACAGCCTTCCTTCTACATCTGCCAGCATCACATCTATAAGATTCTCAGTATGCCAACTCCTGCTCTAGGTAAGTTTAGGCTTTATTATATTCATTTTACAAGTGGAAAACTGAGGCAATGATAAGATGGAGCAGACCATAGCTATTAAGAGAGAAGAAGAATCCAGAGTAGAGGCAAATCCCTTGCATGTTACCTGCTGAACTCTACCAGAACAAACTGGGTACAACTATCTCCACTGGACTGAAAGACCCTCTCAAAAGCAGGGACTCTTAGGTTAGCAGTGTCACGAGAGTTACAGTAACAAAGAGAGCTGTGGGGAAGAAATAAAAGCAGCCTTACCCTAGAAACATCCCTCATAGCTGAAAAAGAAAAGAACAGCTGTACTATGTAAGGATCAGAAATATGCAAATAAAGGGAAGCTGTTAAAAGTCAAGACCTAACTGGGGAAGGGACAGATCTGGGGAATATAGCAGCTAGGTTTGTCAGCAAAGACTACTTTGCTGAATTTAACTAATACACTCCTAACAGCATGGGCTGTGGTTTTAAGGAAGGTGCCTCTCAGAGTACTTGGGCAGCACCAGGTTACTCAGCTACTGCTGGAAACAGGACATCTTTCCCCATACCCCACTGCTTGAATCAGGGAGGAACAAATTCAATCCTCACTGATGCCAACTGGGACCTACCAACAAAAACATTTTTCAGACGCTTTTCAAAGAACCACATTATAAATAACACATTAATTGTCTTTATGCATGTCAGTAATTATTCTCCTCTCATAAATCCATTAATCTCTCCTTTATACCTATTACCATAAATCTGTGGCACATGCTATTGGTATTGCTGATGCGTTTAAGTGTATGATTGCCCTTGATCATCTTGTCTTTCTCCCCTGTCTTTTCATGTACATACAACCCATAAGATTTGGTTTGAGGTTTTGAGAACATTTAAAATTTGTATGTATGCTGGCTATTCTATTCTCCACATTGCCTCTTTTATTGCCACACAATTTTGTGTTCTCACTTTCATTCACAGATAGAGAAAATACTTTGTAGATACTTGATAGCAGCCTGTTAACACACTTTCAAGCCTTTGCTGTTCAAAACATACCAGATTTGGGACAGGAACTGTATTTCACCTCTAGGCGTTATCCTAACACTATAAATAACATACAAAGCATTGTAAGGATTTCAATATCCTTACATTTCCCTCTAGACTCTTAAAACTATCATCTGAGTTTTTAATAATCTTCTTACTTGAAGTTTTGTATCATGTCACTCTTTAAGTGATTCCCCAGGGAAGACAACAGACTTGGTCTATTCGAGCCACTCATAATGACTGAGCCACAATAAGCAACCCTGGTTAGGGAAAAATCTCTGTTGGAAAAACTCTATAAAAATGCAAGTTTCTGTAAATAAAATACCTCTGCAGGTACGCGTTAATCTTATCAAAGCTTTGCATGGCAACATACTCAATTTGCTCAGATATTTTCCTAAAAATTAATTTCCTATCATCTGTTTGTTCTTGCCTTTCCAACCTTCCATACTTGTTTGTGACTAATTTTTATTTTTATACTTTAAAGGAAAAAAAAAAACCCAACAAGAAAAAACCCTAACAAAAAAATACTCCAATCAGATGCAATATTCTGTTTCAGAACAGAGTATCCAGAGTATATCCAGAGTGCCTAAAATGGGAGCCAGTACCACTTATTGTGCATTCAAGAAATTAGCTGCTACAAACATTTGTTTGAGCCTGATAAACTGTTTCTCCAGCCCATATGCCACTGCTATGTGTGTTCAATTTCAGTTTGGATAATTCAGAGTAATCCTATTATAGAAAGGCAAAAACCACGAAGTTCTGTTCCAGATGACATGTCAAAGTTCAGCAGCACTTGCAATCAGGACTTCTAACTTTGGTCCAATTCTGAGTTAGTATTGATTTCCTTCCTTTCCTAAAGTATCACAAACATGGCTGTGTCTCCTCACTGTGGTGTTTTGGAGGCTGACACACGCTAACAGTTAACATGCTTATGTCTTTGAGACCTGAAATCTGCCTCGCTAAAGACTCTATCAGAACTGGTATTTGATAGAGCCCACAAGCCCTCACAAATCTATGATGACTGCTTGTCTGTGAGCTTGCAACACTTTTCCCCACACAGAGACAGAGTTTATGATATCCCACTGATTTTCCCCAATCCCTTTTGATTCAGAATCACCATTTACACTGTTGCATATTTATCCCTTTTCCCCCCTAATTCTGACTTGCGTATTTCCTTAAAGGATACTTGGCCCTGGGAGCATATCCTATCAATCTCAATAGAAAGAAGAAAAAAATAAAGATTTATTCTGCTGTGATTTAGTATAGGAATAATAAGAATACCAGGGCTCATTGGTTGGTACACAAACAGGCTGAGCAAATGCAATCATGTTGGGTGAGGAAGCATATTGTCATCCATATATTATACTTTCATGAGTATTACTAAGGCCCCCTGGCTCCCCATTCTACAATTTAACAGGAGGCCAGATAAAATCAGTGTGAACTAATCCAGAGGAAATAAACCCTCAGAATCCAGTTTTCTGAGCCTCCTTAGCTTGACTGTCTTCTTCAGTTCTCTACTGTCTCTCGTGTTTTGCAGGTTTCTGTCAACTTATTTCCAGCAGCACTTTTAAAAGGCAGTATGTAATTGGAGACAAGGGCAACATGTGTGAAAAGGTAGTGGTTTTATCCTACAGGCCCAGAGCAGATGTACCTACATTGATACGTATGGAGGTTTTACTAGAACAGATCATTTCCATTCCTGCATAAAAGGAAGGCATTCCAATACAGACATACCCCAGGTGACATAGACATGCTCTCATGTAAGCATGTAAGAGTTCAGCAGATTGTGTGTAGTCAAGGTGTTATTTGGACTTCCCCAAAGTGGGAAAGGTGGTATCAAGTCACTAATAAAAGTTACTCATCATTTAATTTTGCTGAGATTCTGCTCCTGCTTTGAGCATTACTCTTTGATTATTCTTGCCTTTCCATGCTGCTTTCCTGTTTAGGCCCCCATACATTATTCTTGGTGATAATGATTTTATTTTTAGTTTCACTACCACCAATGGATTTTATCACTTGGTGTGAAGGCTCCTCAGAATTTACTAGCTTTCCCATGGTTCTACATCAGCATTTTTTTTTTTGCTTTTGCTTTTAGCTGCATGAAAGTAGGAGTTTCTTAGAATATAACTCTTCTGCCTTCCTGCAGAAATTCTTTGCTGTTCATTAAGCAGCAGTTGCAACCAGCTAGAAGAAGAAACGAGCCAAAACCGATGCACTAGCTAGAGGGGATGTCTACCAGGGGCAGTCCCTAACCTTCCACAATTTTTCATTGGTGTAACCAATAACCCTGCAGAATCCTGCAGTTTATACCAAAGAAAGGAGTGGAGATATCCAGATCCTCAGTGTGAAATCCACCTGGATTGAAAATGAAGGCAGATGTGGGAGGGATTTCAGGCACATGTCAAGGCAGTTCTCTCTTGACAATAAGAGATAATGTAGCTTTAGTGCCTTGGATACCAACCTAGCTAGAGACCTAGTCTTTGCTTCAACACTTCAACAGTTCCAGAGAAAGTCAGCCATTAAAAAATAAATAAAGAAGACTCTGACCCAGGAAAATATTCACCCAGCTTTAACTTCACCACATCAGGATTTTATAACAGTTAGACATCTGTTCAAACACACACCACCTTTTCCTCCTAACGGGCATTAATCAGGCCCCTCTGCATTTCTCTGTGAAGTCCCTGTGAGACCTATCCTGTCATTGGTGTGGAAACACGAGTTTTACTGCAGCTACCCCAGCCTAGATAAACTCCCCTTGTCCTAATCCAGCTTAAAAGGAAAAANGGGAAAAACAAGGAGGAATAAAGGAAGAAAGACCAAAAGATTCTGGAAATAGCTGGAATTGTTCATGCTGAGCCATCAGGCCCTGAGATTTGAATAATGCATGTTCCATAAATCTAAGTGTCCCTGCTTGCCACATTTTAGAACAGGGAACAAAAATAATAGCTACTGTCCACACTTATCACCAATAATAAATTACAGGGCTCCTGTGTGTGGCAGCGATTAATGCAAAATGCAACCCAAAACACATAACTAAATAAATAGATAGTTTGACTTTCCTGGGGGTTATCTCTTTCCTTTTCTACACCTCTCTCAGAGTCTCCTTCTAGCCAAAAATTACACTGAGAAAGACCCATTCTTACAGTGTATCCCTTCAGACAGACAGGCAGACTAACTCATGGTTATCTTCAGAATATACCCCAAGGCAGTCAATGGACCGTACACACCTATGAGAACAGGTGACAGCAATGCACTGTAAAGCTTTTAGTTCTTCTGCAAGACTACAGTCTTCCCAAAGCATCATCTCCCACCTAAAATGGCGCATGGATACCCCACTCCGAACACAAATTTCCCCCCTGCTTCCCTGAGGCCACAATCAGATCTGCAGCTGATATGCATATGTGAGGGGCAGAGTATTCATTTGGCAGTACCTCGTCTTCAGACTGTTAGTAGGGGAGTTCTGGGCTATTCTCTGGCTCTGAAGTAGAAGAATTGATAGCAAAGAAGTTACTAGAAAACAATGCAAGGATAGGGAATGAGGGTAAAAAAGGGCCTACAGAAAGTCCCTTATAGAACTGATCTTTGCAGTGTAAGACTTCCCTGTAAGGATTCTACTGAGTCCTCATTTTCATCTGGATTTGGAATGACAAATTCAAGGAAAGCTTCACTCTTCATTACCCATATCCACTAAGTAACAATCAGTCACCTTCACAAGGATAAGGGGAAGAAAGAAAACTCAAGAGACAATACAGAAATCAAAAATTATTAGTAATGCAAAGGGAAGGTATGTGCAACTACACAGGTTAAGCATCCACCTTAACATTAGCAAAAAATCTCCAAGAAAACCAAACCCCAGCCACTGAAGAAATTTGCCTCAATTTTAAAAGGTTAGATAATTGAGAAAATAGATAGCCATTAGAAGCTCCTGAACACTTACACAGAACTGTAATCAGAGCTAGACCATGCATGGCAGTTCAGAGGTAAATAACTGTACCCTATTCTTTCTCTTAATCTTTTAATTCTGACACATACAATTTTAGTGAAAAGTTGTTTTTCCTTTTACATTAGCTGCCTTCTCTGCTTTGTCAGTCTATTCCCTCTGGGGATATGGTGATCTGTCTCTTGAGAAATCTCTTTCAGCTGAAGCCATATTTCCTTAGAGAAGCCATTCTTGTTTATTGTATGGGCTTCTGTATAAAACTGCCCTTGGCATCCTCTCCTTTTGAAAGTGTGAAGCAAGAAACAGAGCTGGAAAGGTCAAAAGAATCAGAATAAACCACAGGAGAGGGGCTACCAAAACATCTATAAAGGCAGCTCAGCTGAAGCTTGAGGCTTAAGGCACAAGGGTGATATTTGACCTGACCCAACATCAGTGGTACCTGTCACATGCCCTCTTTTTCCAGCAAGGGCTCTTCCCTGGCACATCAGTGTAAGTCTGCCTGCTACGCCAGAGACATTTCAATTCACAAAAGCAAAATAAGAAAAGAAATTGTGTGCTCCAGCCACTGAGGGTCAGGTAACTCATACAAATGAGAACAGGTGGGAAAAAAAAAATGCAGCTTACACACAAAGCAGATGCTATTACGCTATTATTATTATTACTATTAGCTATTCATTACTCATATGTTGGCATTATAGTAGGATCCAAAATCCTCATTCAGTATCAGGGCCCCATTGTGCTAGTCTCTATGCAAATACAAAGACATCCAGGAAGAGCTCAGAGTCTAATTTAAGACAAGACCCAGCAGGTGAATGTAACAGAAATTGGAGGAAGGGAGGGTAAAAAGACCATGCAATTTCACAGGCTAATGGCACATTGCTGAATACTCATTCCTGGAAGATCTAAAAGGTTATGGCTTAATAACCCTCAGGGATGCTTCTTATGGCTTTAAATCTCTGACCTCCTGGGTAAGAAGCAGCAGCACAATAATATTTCCTTTAGTTAAGGGAGTGTCTAAAACGTGCTTAATCAGTAGTCCATTAACTCTCCACTTGCCTCATTAACATGTCTGTGCAGCAGGTAGCTATGTCTCACCTCCACCACGAGTTTTTTTACATTCTGATTTTGAATGTTGCCATGCAAGGTGTAATTCCTTGGAGCACCCTCCAGAAGCATTTTATATCATCAGTCCATATGTTTTGAACATATGGCACTGTCCCACTGCAGGTTTTCTTGGAATTAGGAAGGCTCCTCTGCTGTCTGCTTAAGCATTATACATTTATATGTTAACAATTCTTTTTTTTTTTTCTTTTTTAAATGACTGACAACTTTTTTTACTCACCATTCATAAATGGTGCAAAGAAACCAATTACTGAGAAAAATGCCAGCATTGGTGGTGTTGGCATATTAAGTCTTTCCAGGCCCCTCTTTAGAAATACCTACCTCATGGATCCCATTTGTACAGCCTCTAAGACTGGTTACATGCTGTCAATTAGAGTAAAAAAAAAAATCATGATCTTGGCAACCAATAAAAGACAGCCTTTACATCCAACTCACCTGTGCTCAGTTTAAGATTTCAAGGAAGATCTGTCCAACTATGCCAAAAAGGCTTACCTACTCCTCTCACCACTTTCAGCAAGCCACGTCAGTCCTAATCTTCCTCAAATATGAAGTGAGAACAATATTCACTCTTCTTTCATGGCCATTAAAAATTAATTGAAAGGTGCACATGAAGAAGTTTGAAACTGAAAAGCACTCAACATTATTAAAGATGGCATGAAGGTCAAATAAATCCTGATGAAAATAGTTTGCTAGAGGTCTTTATTTATTTTTTTTTTAAGATGGAATTTTGACCCTTGCATTGAAAAAACTGTTTACCCTCTAGATCTGTGGCAAACAGAGTATGACTTATAAGCACTCAATATCTAGGAGGCACTTTCATTGAAAAGTATTCATCTGTGCTTTGTGCAGGCTCTTTACTCTTTCACTGGGAAAAATCAAAGTAACTTCCAGTAATACGGCAATGATGTGACGAACATATGTCATGGATCATTTTCTTTTCCTCACTTGTTCCTCTAGATCAACTGCAGTGCATTTGAGAGAGGAGGAGGATTACTTGTTTGGTTTTTGTTTGGCTTTTTTCTAGCAGATCTTTTATATATTTTGCAGATTGTATACATGCAAATTATACTCGGAGAGAAAGGGTAGAGGAACAGTATGACACTTGGAACTGAGAGACTTGTGAGGGCCATTCATCCCATGGCTGCTGAAGAATTAATAGAAACCAACTATCTCATACCCCAACCAACTCCAAACTTCCAAGAGAAGCCTCTACTCTACCCAAGAATGAGCAGGGTGGGACATGGCTTGTGCCTTGACAGTATGGCAGGTGTACTGGTTCATCTTTCAGGACAAACATCAAACCCTTGATTGTGACTTCCTATTTTGCAGGAAAAGCAAAGCTGATTTGGTTGCCTTGGCCTTTTCAGTCCTAAGTAGACAGATGCAGCTTTGGTCCAGCCCCTTGTTCACATTTGACTCCCAGCCAGCTGCTTTTGACTCTGATGTCAGTTCAACCAAGGACTAAAAACTTCTGTCTCAATTGCAGGATAATGGAGTGGGAGGCTTGTCTCTTTGGTTCATTTAAGGACTACACAGAGATGCCAGAGATATTTATTCCTGTTAAAGTATCTCAGTGAGTCCTCCAGTGACATCCCTGAGCAGCCATCAGTACAGGGAGCCACATGGACCAAGCATCCCTAAAAGATCTAGTGCAATCAACTATAATATTCAGATAACCTCAAGTAAACCAGAGCTCCAAATACAGCCTTTTATGCTAATTTGAGAACACACTCTTTCCCTACAAGACCATGGCATAGGGTCTGCCATTTACACCCAGGTTTATCTCAGTTGAGCGGCCCAAGAGGAGAGTCTGGACATCTTAGATGATTCAAGAATGAAGAGGGAGACTGACTGACTGAAGGATTAATCTGGCACTGTTACCATTAAACACACTTCCAAAGATCATCTTCTTAAACTGGATACTTTAATTTTATGCTTGAGTTTTGTTTAACATAGCTTATACCAAGTTGTAAGTTAGCTTCTGATACATCTCTGAAGCTTAGATACAGCCTATGGTGGGGAGAAAGCCATGTTTTACCTCAGAGGTCAGGGCTTTGCTCACTATTTGGTCTGAATAAAATAAAAAAACAGCCCAGCCATCCTGAGTCTTAACCTTTTTAACTTTTCTTTTTCCCTTTTTGATTTTTGACTGGCAAAACATATCTGCCCACCTAGAACAACTGGCAGGACAGAGGTTTAAAATACTCTTTGTCTTCACAAGCACACAGTAATGAATGTTTTCTCTTTGCTAGGCTCCTTTTCCACTATTTTCTTTGAAAGCCAGCCAGCCTCTTTAGTCCATGGATGGGGTTTGCTAATGTGCGAGAGGCTGGAATAATTTCTCACATTAAGAAACTTAAGATAAACACTCTGAGCTCTCTCTCCCTTTTTCTCTTTCTTGATGGTTTCTTCAATCTACAATAAATGCCATTTTGGACTGAAAGTCCTTGTTTTGAGTGCAGAGACATTGAAGGCCAGTGTGGAGAAATGAACTTGCAGAGTGCACACCTACTAGTTAGAGATGTGGCAGTGAACCTGGAGCTGGCAGTCAACCCCCAGGAACTGGGCATTGGGGCATCCTGGGAAAGTGCACCTCTGTAAGGGGAAGTTTCAAGCTTCCCTCGTTCTGGGCAGGCTGCCTGATGCAATAGGGATCACTGCCATCCAGAGTGGCCTTTGGCAAGCCAGGTACTGAAGGTCTATCATTCCCCCATGGCTTTTCTTCTCTTCCTCCTTACTTTTTATTCTAGCTTCTTCTTTCGTAGAGAAAGGGGAGAAACTAAATTTCATAGGCTTTTTGTTTTGTTTTGTTTTCCCCTGGAATAACCTAAGCCATCCACACAAGATTGGATCTAAGCAAGCTGGAAATACAGGAAGAGGCAAAGACAAACCTTACACCCCGGCTCTTCAGGTCAGCTGCTAACATAGGTATCTTCTGTCTTTGGAGGATACTGATTTTTTTCTCAGACTGCTGCATTTCCAGCAATTTTCACTGTTTTCAAACAAGAATCCTAGAGGACAGCCTGCATCTGTGGTGTGCCTTGCACTACAGGCCTTCAGACTTCTATGGCTGACTTGGGGAAGTCACTAGGCACTAGAAAGACTTCAGATTTGTTTTTTTACTTGCAAAAGAGCAAATACCAGCTTGAAAGACACAGATTCCTATAAAAGCTCTATTGCTTCTGGATATACTACACCCAGGCTCCAGCAGTGCTAAAAAATAAAATAAAATAAAATAAATCAAACACATTAAACAGACTTCCTTGTCAGGAAACCAATAGTACAAAGCCACTGTTCCGGGAAAATGTGAAGTACTTTAATTATGTAGGTCTGTTTTAAGAGCATTTCAGCATCTCTCATGCACAACTCAATCTGTGGCTCAACTTCTACCTCCAGTGGTCTCATTACAAAAATAGAGGTAGAGTCCTCTGCACTGTGCTACAATTGCTCCACAGGAACAAAAAAAACCCTTCAAGCACCTTTGCCAGTGTCAGGCTGCTCAGAGCTGTTCCTAGGTAAACCAGTAAAGGGTTTATAGAGTTTATAGGAAAGATATTTCCTTTTCCTGTATGACAACTCATTTTATTTTTTCAGGTAGTGTACTGTAAACAAGGCTTCCACTCAATAACACTGCACACGCAGGGATTAATAGCAACATAATACAGAAACAGAGGAAGGCACAATTAGACACTACTGCAGATTTTACACAAAAAACCACAAAAAGTTCCATGCCAGGGCCTAAAATTTTGCATTGCAACAAGATAAAATGTGTAACAAAGGGAAAGAGTTGCAACAGGATTTAAATAATGAGAACAAAAAGGCAGAAAGCAAAGGCAGGTGGGTTATATGTAAAACACGCTCAACAATTAAACCATGAGATTATGAGGGAAATGAGTCAGAAAGCAGGAGAAGGCTCACACTGCATTATCAGCCAACAATTCACTGGAGCACATCTTCTAGCAGCATCCAGCAGAGGCTATAAGACTCTTCAGCTTTCCACTTATTGAAGTGATAATCCTTGGTTACAAACCACCTTTTTTTTTTCTTCCTTTATGTTCTTTTTTTTTATATACCCCAGTGCAGCTCTACCTTATTCCTTTGCAAGAGAACTGAAAGAGCTATGATAAATATCAGCTCCTTGCACAGGTCTCTGTGGGTACTGACTCTGAAGCCTAATTATGTCAATTTAAGTGTCAGTATTGTTAACTTGTTTGCAGCCATTCATTCCAACAAAAACAGCTGTGTTCCCTAGAATAATGGGCAGAATTCCTGGCTGAGGACAGAGCACAAATAGAATAATTGACAGTGTCCTCCCACTCCTCCAACTCTGGGGAGAAGCCAAGGTAGGTGGGAGCACAAATAAGAAAACCTAATGGTAAGTACATTGGTATGGAAACCTTTGATATTCAGTTGTCATGAAGCATTACAGACACTGTGCAATTGTTCTGCCAGTGTACCTGTGCAGCACACTGATGGCTGGGTCTCAAAGGAGCATGTGGTGCCTGTCCTTACTAATATCTTATAATGCCTTCCTGCTTGCCCAGCTACTGGAGCTCAGCCTTAGCAGTCCAAAGATCCCATCCCATACTGCATGCTGCTGGCAAGTTTGTTGACTAGACAGCAAACAGGTATTTAATAAATCCTATTATTTGCTTTGCCACTGCCGGAACTTGCTGCCAACTATCCTCATATGTTAAGCTTCAATACTCTCCTATATCCAAGTATCTCAGTAGTGCAAGACACAAGTAATGAAAACAGCCAGGCATCACTTCTAACACTCAAAGGGGTCAGCCCTGAACACTCATTGACCTTTATGAAGACCAAGCCATAGATTAGATCAGGCCTTTGTCCCATGCCAGGGAGGAAGAAGACAGAAAAGAACAAAAAAAGAATCGGTGCCATAGGTTTTAAGAGAAACAGCCCTGAAGCTCTGCAAGAGGGTGAGCCACCTCCCTTGCACTGTGCCTACACACTGCCTGGCACACAGTGGTCCTGGCATCTGCCCGTCCTTCTTCCTGAAGTGGTAATGCAAACATACTAATACAAGGTGCTACTAAGGACAAAGCAATCCCATCAGCTCTGCTCTCCTACAGGGCACTGAATACAGAAGGTCCATCAGGCGTGTTCTTTCTGTCCTTCACCAAGGCTCAGGTGTCAAGCAATGTACATCAGATAAGCCAAAATTACAGTGAAGGGAATGGTACCTACCTCAGTCCTGATACATCAGAGCTCACCTCCCTTCCTTCCTCCTCCCAGCACCAGGGAGTCCAGGTAATTAACAGGGTGACTGACACTAAGACACTCCTCTCCACACAGATTTTGGATGCCTTTTAAGAGGTGTAGTATAGCCAAAGGCACTGGCAATGTCATTCACAGTAGTTATGCACTAGACTAGGCACATGGTGTGACTCTTGGGGACGGTTCTGTGCAGGGCAGGGAGCTGGACTCAATAATCCTTGTAGGTCCCTCCTACAGTGTATTCTGTGATTCTGTAACTGGGAATTTGAGGGGAAATTACCTCTCCCATCCACAGCACCCCTACACCGGGCAGTTTGCTTTACAGTTCTGGGGGTGGAGCAGTCCCAGTGTCTTATTTCTGAACAACTCTGCTCTGTGTGCAATTCTGACAGACAGAGAGGCTGAACTGCCATTCTATTTCACCTGGATTTGCTGTGTCCTGATTTTTTCTACAGGATACACAGGGTTTGTTTCAAACTAATTGCATCTGCAAAACATGTTCTTCAAGCTTGTAGATGTGATGGAAATAACTTTTGTGCGTCAACAGTTCTGTTAGGTGGAGTCATCCATCGTCAGTGACAGACAACTCTTGTATTAAATGAGAGTACACGATTTTACAGAGGACCAAGCAGAACAGAGATCAAGCACTTCCTTTACTGATTTATAAAAATGTACATGTTGGACTTGCAGAAAATAAAAATAAATCTTCCCTTAAATTCAAAGAGAGTTGATTTCTCAGGAGATAATAATATTTAAAAAGACAAAACTAACTAGATTGAGAACAAAACCAAGTATTTTTATTGTAGCATTGACTTGAAAAAAAATCAATATCTCTCTCTAAAAAAACTCTAAACTCTAAAACTCTTCTTGAAAAATGCTAAGCCATGCTGGCAGGACAATGAGTTGCCAAATGCCCTCAGCTGGAGGAGGCTTGATTGTAGGGATACTTTTAGCCAGTGCAGAGTTGAATACAACATCAGCGAAGTCCCTCTGCAATCCCACAGTAAGGGGAGCACAGAAGGTGAGACGGTGCAGCTGGAAGGACCACTGTCACTCTTGGGCTCACTCTGTCATTAAAGGCCAGATGGTAAAGTTTAAAGGAACTCAAAGGCTGGTATTACCTCAAGCTGCTTTTAAATTCTCCATGGCGGTTTGCATAGGGTTGACTCCTAAGCCAAGGATCCAACCCCTAGTTCTTTGTTAACACCATCCTCAGCTGCAGACTCTGACCAGAATGGAAAATCTATAGCTGAGAGTGTATTTGTGCAGCATGCCTGTCAGTCAGGCTTGAATAGAAGGGAAAAATTCAAGTTCTCATAACTTGACTGGTGTTCCTCACCAAGTCAGAAGCAGACTTGTGCTCATCTTTCTTAATTCTCTTTTATATTTCCAGCCATTGCATCTTTTCCTTACACAGATTCCAAAGTCACTGCAACCAGCTGGAATAAACCAAGCCTTTTCAGAGCTGCAGTCACAGAAGGCTGAATTTTATTTCCTTTCAGTCATGGAAAAATATTCAGGAGCATCAGAGCCAACTCCAAACAGACAAAAAAGTGAGAGTCACCTTTGCAGTGAGGCAGTTCAGTTTTATTTGGCTTATTTTGAGGATTAGAGAAAGCAAATATTTTCCAGCACAAACATGCTGCAGTTATTGCTACAGAATTTTAATGCTAATATCCACCTGTCCTCTTAATTTAACTTTTTTTTTAAATGGGGTCTTGAACGTAAAAAGCCTACCAAAGGTGGGGAGTAACTGGATTTTCATACATTTCAGTGATCTAATGGAGATTATAGCTCTAAGGATACAGAGAGTGAGTTAAGGGAGGCGCAAGCGTGTGGCAGGGAGTGAGAGAGCTGTGCTCTCTTTTATCCCAAAGGGCAATACTGTCTTCTGGGCTGGGATGCAGAAATACATGCCGATAACTGGCTGGACAAATAGGAGAAGCGTTCTGGCTCCCAATACCTAGGCTGAACAGTTAATGAAGTATGGGGTGTGGGTAAAGTGGGAAGAAACACTGTGGAACTACAGTAAATGTGAATTTTACCTACAGAGCAAAGAGAGGTCTCTGTGTCTGCATGGGTGTGGAGGCTTGAGTCACTCGTTTGACCTAACCTTTCCATATTAAAATTCTTCACTGCCCCCATGCATGATCTTGTGTTCTGCTTAGAAGAGACAGAAAACCTAGAACCTGTTTTCCTTGTGCCTGCTGAGGATTGTCAGGGAGGGATCCATTCATCAGCACTTACAAGAAGTGAGATTGCATGAAATGGGTCCTTGGTGCAGCAGGAAGAAGGGCCAGGCCATGCACTCTTTCAGCAGAAGATTCTGGGTGGCCAGGTATAGGTAATCATGTTTGACTAAGGTCAGCCTGCGCTGGACCTGTAATAGCAATGTATAGGATCAGAGTACCACAAACATAAATTTTTGTTCTCTGTACAGCACATCCACGTATCCACAGGTTTCCTCTGCAAACAAATGAAAATCCCCTGTCTACCAGGTCACCTTAATATAGAGTCCTTTCTGCTAGGATCCCTTCTGCCACCTTGAAGATTTCAGCTAGCAGAGATGAGATATTTGCCCTTTCTTCCACACAGCAGCTTGAGAACACAGCTCATTCTCAGCACTGCATTTAATCAGAAGCAAACATGGGCACTGGGAACAAGTATCACAGAAGTTAGAGAAAGGATTTACACTCTCTATCAATGGAGAAAATATCTTGGTCAAATTTTCAGAGAGTTATCTTTCTGTGGGCTCTCCTTCCCTGAAAGAGGCTAGGGGCAGCAAAGGGAACTCAAGTTTCTTGGGAGATGGGAGGGGAGCCCCATGGACACAATCTCAAGAGAAACCAAAGAACAAGGGGCAGAACAGAGAAGACCTATAAAATATAATCCTCTCAAGTGGGACTCATGGGGGCCATTTATTCCACAGTCATATTTACTGCCTTCCCACAGTGTTTGCACTAACTGGCAGCTCTGGCTATCTAGACTGCTGTGTCAACATCTGCAGGTGTGAGCATGTGCCTATGTGCAGGGAAAGAGAAACAGGAGAGAGAAAAACTAAAGGGAAAAATGCTTTTGCTTTTCGCCTTTTTCTATGTGTTTTTTATCTTCTGCAGAGTAGAAACCTTTCTGTGCTGATATCAGGAGGAGATTCCTAATGATTAATTGATTTTGCTGTCAAAAACAGCAAGTATGAGCATGAGCCATGCATATGCGAGGGACATTGGCTATTTTTTCCCTAACAGTAAAACTTTTTCCACTTCCCTGATTCCCAACATCTTGCAAAACCCACATGCAACAACAAGAAGAGGAAGAGAAGTAAATGAAAAAAGGTGTAAAAACCCTGAGACATCAGGAACACAGCCTACCCTGTCATTCTGGGAATACACAATTTGTCTTGACCTTTAGAGGTTTCCAGGCTTGAGTGAAATGCAAAAACTGAGAGAACCTTGCAAAGCTTGACTGCTACCTGATTACAGCTTCTCCTGTGCACTTTTCTGAGCACCGTTTCTCAACTCACACTGCCTCACACATGTCCTCGCAGAAGAACAATATTTCTTCATCTGGTACTGCAGAAAATGCTTCAGGTTCAAATCCTATGTTGTTACCTCCAGCCATGCCATGAACATCATCCTGTTCATCACATGAACTCCAACACATTATTAAGACCAGCAACAGCCTACTGCAAAGAACTAACAGATTTTCTGCTCTGCTTTCCTTCAAAAAAAATGAAGCTCCAGCTTTATCTTTGCAGACATCCCTGAGGAGCCAACATAATCTCATTTTTGTTGGTGATCACAAGCACCTTCAACCTCTGTTGTCTCAGCTATCATGTAATGATCCTCATGACATCTGTGGCAGGCACAGTAGAGTTAAGTGATCATTCCTGGAAAGCCAGCTGCTAAATTCCTGAACAGACCTTGAAGATGTAGGTGTTCATAGCAGTCATAAAACCTCCACCTGGCTTCTGCACCAAAACCATTTGGCACCCCAGGTGATTCTGTTGTTGATCTTTATGCTCACACATTATTGAAACACCTGTATTACTGCAACTAAGCACATGTATAACCATTTAAAACTGGCAGATGTTCAGAACTTCCTTCACAGTTATGCTCTGGCTAAATCTGCATGCAAGATACTCCCCCCTCTGCCTCTCCTTCTGGGTGTTAGAGGCAGTGCTCTAAATCTTTCCATATGGCTCATTTAAGACCATCTCCTAAGGATTCCCATTCAGTGGCACCTTGCCACACTTGAGGGCTGGGCGCACAAAAAACCTCAGGAAGTTCAACAAGGCCAAGTGCAAGGTGCTGCACCTAGGCTGGGAAAACCCCAAGCACAAATACAGGTAAGGAAGAGAATGGACTGAGAGTAGCCCTGAGCAGAAAGACTCACTCCTGGTGGACAGGAAGCTCACCATGACTGGCAACGTGCTTGTGCAGCCCAGAAATCCAACAGTGTCCTGGGCTGCATCAAAAGAAGCATGGCCAGCAGGACGAGGGAGGGGATCCCCCTGCTCTGTCCCTCTAATACTCTCTCATGAGACCCAGCCTGGAAAACTGTCCCACTCTGAGGCCCCCAACATAAGGGGGATATGAACCTGCTGAAGCGAGTCCAGAGGAGGGAAACAAAAAATGGTCAGAGGGCTGGAGCAACTTTCTTATGAAGACAGGCTGAGAGAGTTCGGGCTATTGAGCCTGGAAAGAAAAGGCTCCAGGGAGACCTTACAGCAGCTTGCCAGTACATGAAGGAGGACAGATTAGGTGTTGGAAAGAAATTCTTTACTGTGAGGGTGGTGAGACAGTGGAACAGGTTTGGATGCCCATCCCTGAAAGTGTTCAAGGCCAAGTTGGATGGGGCTTTGAGCAGCCTGGTCTAATGGAAGGTGTCCCTGCCTATGTTGGGGGACTGAAACAAGATGATCTTTGGGGTCCCTTTCCAACCCAAACCATTCTATGATTCTATGATCACTCCTACCCTCTCCTGACCACACAATCTGAGTGTTCAAAAGCATACTCACTTAAAGGAATGTTATATGCATTAAGGATGTTATATGCATTCACATTTCAGTCCTGCATCCAATATTTAATACGAATAAAAGTTGATCAACTCAAGAAAGTTGAATCAGTTTTATTTTACACAAGGACATTGCTATTTCCATGGGTAGAAATAGGGGATATAACAAAAAAGAAAAAAATTAGACCTTTTTTCCACTGAGAACTCCGGTTTCTACATTTAGATTTATCATTCAATAATGAAAAAGAAGCATTTCACATGACATTTTTGTGATGTTAAATTTGTTAAAAGGAAAATTTTATAATAGAGCTAACCCTAAGTAGATGGGGTTTTGTCATAAAAATAAGAGGAATAAAAGAAGGCTTGGAAAATTGTCCTATTTTTTCTAAGGGCACTAAAAAAAAAAAATCCTGATTCCTATAAGCAGTAGACTATAGGACAGTAGCAGGCAAAGTAGCAGAAAAAAACTAAATAACCTCAGATCTGTTAAAAATCGACATATGCTAACTTCCTAAGTGCCCTAAGTGTATCATTACTGTACATGATATTTCTGTTTTTTTAGAAATTGGATGTCATGTTCCAGACTCATTTCAACTTTTTATGTGCAAGGTATGAAGGAGTGTGAATCCAGAACAGAACTTAATCTCCAATTACCTTCCAGCCCCTTCAAGCAGAACATCACTGTCTCATTTTACTGGTTGAAACTCTTAGGCATTTATACAGTCCTCAGCATCCTAGACTCAGTAACATTTATATGTTTGCAACCCTTCTTCTGATTTAAGAGAACGTTACAAATGTTTATCTTGCTGTTTGTTTCACAAACAGCAAGATAAAGTTCCAAAAAAGTAAAGAAGTCATCCAAGAACTAACAAAGACCATATGGACTCAGATCTTCCAAATTTCTTTGTGCCTTAACCACCATATTTTCCCACCCCATACTGTACAAAGTCTTGTACAGACGCACCCTTACTCCACATGGGCAATGATAGCAGCTACCTAAATATTTACTATCTCTTCTTTGGTGAAAGGATGTTCATCCAAATAAGAGGGAGAGAGGGAAGAAGAAGAGAATGCAAGGGAGAACGTCCTTCTCTTAAAATTCTGTATAAGTCACAGTGCAGAGGCAACGGATCAAGCTAGGGAGGAATAACATGTTTTCACTGAAGAGGGAAGTCTAAAGACAGAAGTGCCTTGGGGTGTAGGGTTCTAGTGCTGCAGGGCTCAGGCTTTTTGGCTTTTCCTGTAAATATACTGCCCAATGGAGACAGGTTTCCATTGTGGAAAACCTTTATACACTCTTAGAGTGGATAATTCCACTTTGGGGAAAAAAAAAAAAAAGAGGGAGAAGAAGGAAAACAAGACAGCTCTGCTCTCAGCTGATGTTTCTAGCTTCTAAGCATTTGCACTTGAAAGTCTTCGAGCACCTTTGAAGTTAGATGTGAGAGATTTTCAGACCACTTTCTTTACCGATGCTCTGAGGACCCCAAATTTTACAAGGTGGTTTCTAAAATAAATTTGTCTCCCTAAGCATCCTCAGTTCACCTCAATGAGGAATATAACCACCCAGTCTCTACAATCCTTCCTGCAATAATCCTCTCCCCAAAACTCCTAGATATCCAACTTCCAGAATTCAGGTACTCCATGAAGAAAGTCCTTTCATCCTAGAAGTCATTGGAGGTAAACATGCATTACCCTGCACTTCAGAAGTTTTGAATTTGGTCTTTGGGATAAACTTTACTCTTTCTAATGAGTTATTAAAACACACAGACTGTGATGCCTGGCTACAGAAAGGTGGACACTTAAGAGCCCTAAAGGGCACAAAATCAGTGTGAGTGATATTCAAGGAATAAAACTCAAGTCATCCTGTCCTAGAGTTGGCCACCTATATAGACAGCATAAATCTGATGCAGATCTAAAATACCTCATGATAAGGAATAACTTTTCCATGGCCATGAGGCATTCAACAACTGAACTGGCAGTTCTATGCACTGAGCAATCTCACAGCAGTCCATGTCTGTTGCTCCCTCACATGTAGGCTCTTCTTTCTTTTCCACAGGGCAACACACTAGCCTGGTGATGCAGCACAAGCCTTCTATTTTTTCCTCCTTCAGTGCCCCATACTCTATTTTGCACCACAGTCAAAGAGCAAAGCAAACAAACAAGCCAAGAGAACAGTGCAGCTATAAAATGACCCCACAGCCTTGAAAATTTCAGCCAGTCTTTGTCTCCCGCAGCAGAGCAAATTCTGCATGCCCTCCCAGCGCTGCAGGGAGACGTATTAACCTATTGGTAGGTAGAGCCCACAGTTTCTTTTGCAGAATCCAGCTGTGCTGAATAAATAAATCACCTGCCGCCATTTATGTGCAAATAACGTGTGCCAAGGGGCCGTTTGGAAGAAAAGCTTCGATCTGTGTTCACAGCAGCACTGGCATAATGGGAGCAAATAAACACGCATGCTGTCCTCCCCGTTCTCCCTGCTCCCACAGCGCTTTTGTAACACAGCATTTTCCCTTGCTGTGTTAAGGCTGAGAAGCAGCATTTTGCATTAAGTAGTCGGCTGTTACAGAAGAGAAAGAGCCACAAAGTGCACTTAACAAAACCCACCCTCTATTCCAGTGCTGGGATGTTAAAACCAGAGAAGAGTGAACGTGCCTGTTTCCCCATCTGTAACCAATTCCCTTGACAGGCTCCATTAAAAAGCCAACCAGTTCTGGCATTCCACTCTCAGAGGAGCCCTGTGACACAGTTATTAAATAAAGTACACTGGCTTTCATTGTGGATGGGGATTGCTTAACCTAAGTGCAGCACTTAGAGATTGAGCAGAAGAGGAGACACAGAAGGTTTGAGCTTCGGGATTCTTTCACGATGGGCACCCACTCTTCTCCACTGTTGAAATCCAAGTCCTTCACAGCTCCAGGCTTTTCTCATTTTCTTTCAAGTCTTGGCTCTGAACAAGCTAAATTCAACATAATTACAGCACCAGTCTCAGGAATTCCACTCTTTTCAAGTCATACAAGTGTGCTCACTCTATCCACTATAAACACATGGATCCTATGCACACACACGTCCTCCCAAGCAAGTTTCGTTGTTTTTTTTTTTTTCCAAAAGCAGCTGACTACGTAGCAAAAAAACAAAAACAAAAAACAAAACAAACAAAAAACCCCAAACCAAACCAAACCAACAACAAAGAACAAAACAAACAAACAAAGAAACAAAACCACAAAAAAACCCCACTTTCCATAAATAATATTTTTAAAGTTTTAAAACCACTCGTGCTTTGGCTGTGCTTGTGCCCCTGGTGTGACTGCTTTCCATGAATATTCTGGTGGGCAAACTCTCAACAATTTAATTCCTGGAAATATGAATTACCAGAGGATGTGTAACAGAAAGCTAATTCCAGAACCCACGTGTAGCTGCTCTGCCCATTTGCTCCCCCAGTTTTACTCCATGAGAGGGATAGCATGAAAGGTAGCCTGAGATCTCCTTTCATTTCCATATAGTAAATCTTTGTTATCGGATCAAGAAGTAGACACACATGGCCTAGAGAGTTTTAAATCAACAACCATCCCAGCAGATTTCAAGATGTTTCTGACTATTTCCAACTGGGTGTTTTTCAGGTTCAGTGATATCCACTCCCCTGACATGCACCAGACAATCACCACCCATGAGAAGTGCCAAGTGCTTCTCATGGACCTGGATCCTTTCCTAAACGGAAGCTGTTCTGTGTGTTCTCCTGCTGAGGCTGTGCTGCTGAACAAAGCACCATCAAATTCCACCCTGCCTGAGCAGCAACCCAGCAGCCCCTAACTTGGACTTCTCTTCATTCCTCACCCAGCCACCTTCCTTCCCTCAACCCCCCATCAAATTACATGGCTGCAAGGGACAGAAAAATAGGGGAAATAAGTTCCTTTGCAAAAGCTGAAGGGTCTGCATCTGCCCTACCCTCAAATACAGCCTGCCAAACCAGACCACCAGCACTACAGCCTGCTCAAGTCTGCAGATCTTACACTGCCCCGATAGCACATATGTATGGAGCCTGGGCTCTCTCCACAATGATATACTTAAACTTGGAGAGGGTCAGGTAGTGGAAGATGTGTTTCCCCTCCTGCCTTCTACAAGGAGTGTACCCAGCTACACTTGCACTCATAAATTTATCAGATAACTCAAAAAACTGCAGGGTGAATGGGGAATAAACAATGATATCTCTAAAGTATTTTCCTCTGCTGATCCCATATCCCTACCAGTATTCCCCCAGGCAAAAAGTTTTTCAATGTAAAATGCATGTGGTTAAAAAAACCCCAGTATCTAAAAGTAAAAAATCTAGCTTTTAACAAAGTATTTTCAAACTTTATCAATGTCAGAGGTGATATTTATTACAAGCTTTTTTATTACCCCCTTTTTTTAATGCTTAACAACAAATAAGTAGACTAGACTGAAAAAAAAAAACAGATTAGATATCCCAATCCTGTATGGGATTAACTGGCAACAAACCCCTGGAGGGCAGCATGTGATCCAGTTGGGCTCCACTGACTCACTCCCAGTTTAAGTAAGCATTACAGAAGCCACGGCAAATTGGGTTCTGCCCTCAGTTACAAAGGGAGCGGCATGATTTCCCCAGTTCCCAGAAGCTGCTAAAATTCAGCCAAGAGAGTGTCTTCCTAATTTGCATTATCTTGGCCATTTACAATTCATCCAAACAGAGCTGACAATTAGTGGTTTGTTGGTAAACTCTGCAGTGAGCTCCAATCAGTGCTTTGCTGCTCTGGTGCTCTCTATTTACAAATTCTTGCAGTTATGGGCATATTAGAGAACCAGTTTTGACAGTTTCTGTCCCATGAAGTTACAGTTTTCCCCAATTATAGCAGATAATGAGAAGACCAAGCTCACTATAACATACAGTCCTGTGACCCAAGGACTCCTAAGCCCAATTTGTGGAAGAATAGCTAACATCAAAATATGTATTTTGAGTGAATAGATGCAGAGCCACCAAGCTGACTGAGCTGAGGCAAGGGAAGATGCAGTGTTTTTGAGGAAAACTAAACTGCCTCTTTACGACAGGTGGAAAAAAACCCATCTTGAAGCATCATGGGATCATCTAATCCTTCTAGGACTAGCCTATGAGAGCTAAAGAATTATCAATAACTTCTCTTCCAAGCCCTGAAACCTGAGTAGTTGGGAGGTAGCAGCAGGACACAATGCAAGGTGAGGAGGGGGAGCAGGTGCAAGCCAGATGGGAATGTCAGTTGTGAAGGAAGGGTCCTAATGCATGTCAAGACATAAATGTAAATGGACAGCTCTTACATTATCTAACCACTGCTCTCCTCACTGTGCAGCGTCCTGCATGGTAGCCCTTTCATCACTTTACTCTGAAAGGCTCTCCTATGTGTGTCCTATCTTTTGAACAGGCTTCTTGCATCTATATGCCTCATTTAGTCCCCTTCTCAGTTCAGTTCCTCTCCTGACAGCATCTCTTTTCTCCTTTGCCAACCACCCTGCAGTTTTTCTCCTTTTGATCTCATTTCTCTCCATTGAGTATTTAAGATTCCCAGTGGTGAGAGATGGGCAGCATCACACTACAAAACAGCATTTCAGAGCCAGTTCAGATCTGCCAGTTCAAGAAACAAGAGGTCCCGTAAAACCTCTTGCATAGAGTTGCAGAGATATTTGCAGTCTTCTAGCTTGGATAAAATGGAGAAATGCCATTTCCACATTCCTTGACTCATTAGAGAGTTTTTAAGTTTGTTGCCCCACAATATTGGTTAACATTGCTGTGTACAAGCCACCACCACATCTATCCCAAGAACTGGCCAATTCCCCAAAATACCTGCATTTGCACAGTGTCTTTCAGATGCTGAAGACTAAAAATAGAATGCTTAGATATAAACTCTGGCTGGCTTTATTTTATTCATCCATGCTCTGTCCGAGGCATTTTGATCTCTGACTATGTGCAAATAGGTTAAAAAAAATCAGAGAAGGAAATAAGTTTGTCAAACAGTGACTCAAACTGGACACAGCTGAAATTGTAGTTTTATACAGAAGGGTGATGAGGAAACTGCACAAGGAACTGCATAAGCCAGAGCAGCTGCTGGCAAGAACATTACTTTCTTCATACTCACAAATGGTGTGCGGGACCTCCAAGGCCATAATTCATTATCCAATGAAATGTTTCATCTATTTTCACCATGTTATGAAACTAATGGAGCAGAGAGGCATGGATCACAATGGAACCAGCACAGCAGAGCCATAGAACAAAAAAATACCAAAAATTCCCAACCTCCCTTGGCCTGGCTTCCCTTGTCCAATGCACATCTTAAAGATGTGCCAACACAAGTACTATAGCTGAAGCCTGGAGAAAAAAGAGAAGACTTCTTACCTAAAATCCAATTCACCTAGAGCTACTGCTTATGCAGACACTGCCTAGAGGCCAGGCAATACAGAAGCTGCTGTTGTTGTGCTGTTGCAGCCAGAAAACATAAGCCACATGGATGTGATGATACTCTGCTGCCCACACTTTGCAACCCCCATGACTGAGAATTCAGACATGAGCTTTTTCAGTCATGAGAAGCACAGAGCACCTGGAATTGTTCCTGTCACTCCATGCTAACTCTGGGTTTCTACTGGACTTTTGTTGCTTCTCCCCTAGCCATTCTCCAGAAACCAGAACCAAAGCAGCAGGACACAATCCAGTAGCGTTCAACCTGCCAGAGATCAGAAAGTTAAAGGCCTTCAGTCTCCTATGCTCAGCAGCAATTAATTTAAAGTCTGGAGGAAGATGAAAGCTCCACCCTAATGGTCAAGTGGTGCGTGAGAGAGAAAATGAGCCATTTCATAGTCCCTGTGGTTATCATCTGCGACAAAGCATAAGATTTGATTACCCCTATCTTAACATATAATTACAAATGGTCATAAAATTATCCAGGCTCTTTTTAAAATCCTTTTATAATAATTGACTTGATGACCTCCTGCAGCAACAAAGGCTGTAAGCAGTAAAAGCCAAATTTATTCTACATTAACATACCTGCGCCTTATAACTATTATATCCTACAAATAAAGGACCTTGTAGGGATATCCTCTTTGGAGTAGCAGCAAGAAAGCATGGAAGAATCTCAAACAAGCTGTATAAAATCACCTATGCACAAATTTAGTGGAAAGTAAGTCATGGCAGCAGCAGTGTATAGCAAGAATTGCTGGAAAATGATCAGGCACATTCATTTCCACAAGAAAAGTGTCAGGCCAGACCTCTACAGCTTACCATCCTAATATTGAAATAAAACTTCCATTTTGTCAGCTAGAATATTAAGTGCACAGGCATTACATGAATGTATTGGAAATCCTAAGATAAATTTTGTATTTCTGTCTAAGTTGCTGACTCTGATTCACATGTCCCTTCCTTATCTCATCCACAAAGCAGGGATTAGGGGAATTCCATTCCTCTGGAGCAGGGGTGTTAAACAACAGCCTACAGACTAAATGTTAATGATAGAGCTGTTCATACTCTACAGATGTGAAGTGATTTGAGCTCCAGCTGCAGGGATTTTTCCTGCATCTTATAATGTTTGTAACTAAAACATTCATAGATTTCTTCTGTGACCCCAAAACCTACATGTTCCTGCCTAAGTATTGCTTTCCATGCACATTCTGGAGAGGTGATCAGAGTTCACAGAGCGCTAAGGCTGAGCTGTTCTTCAGGGGAAGATTGAACAAGCAGTTTATGGTTTGTTTTTTTTTTTTTTAAACTTGTCTCTCTCCTCCCTTTCTCAGAGCTTCCCAAAGAAGCAAGAGGCATATTATGCTTTCTTCTTCCAGTAGCTCAAAACTGGCCTGTCCCTTCTCATGAAATGACTACCCCATATGTCAAGACACCAGACAGGGAGAATTCAACCAAAAGCAAAATTCTGAAGAAACTTATCAAGATGGTGCTGTCCTCAAACTACTGCAGGTAAAAGGTGTCAGATCCAGCCCTGCCCTATAGATCTACAAGCCTATGTACAACAGCAGTAGCTGTAGCCACAATTGCAAGGGGTTCTTTTCCCAGCTAAAAGACAGAATCACACATTCTCCATAATTGAGCAGATCAGCAGCAGCATAAAGAGCTATGGGGAGGAGATGAGACAGTAAAAAAAACCCTGGAAGAGACAGTGCAGTCACAAAAAGCTCTGATCAGATCTGCTAGAAACCAAACCTAACACAGGTGCCTTCTTGCTGTCCCCTACCTGCCTCTCTCCCCCCTCCATGAGACGTTGGTCTTAATAGGTTGCCAACAGCACTGCGTTATGAAAGAGAGTAAGAAGCATCACATGTTGAGTCAAGACCACAAGCAGAAACTAAGCCCTCAAAGCCAGGCATGTGAAAGACATAAAGCAGCACCTCTGCAAGTGACATAAGATGATCACACAAGTCTATTTTGACCTGAATAAACTGGTGACTCCATGAAATTCTTGAGGGATCTAGGGGAAAACCAGAGTTCTCAGTTCCCAAGCCTTTGCTTGAACCACAGCAGAGAAATTACAAAAGAGAGGAAATCTTCACAGTGACAAATGAAAAAACCCACAGACAAGGCAGATTTGTCAAGAAAGTAGCTGACTGGTCCCCAATCCTATCAGAGAGTTAATTCACTTCCCCTTCAATTTGTGTTCCTAAGGAATCACCTATCACAGGGTGAGTACGAAGTGTCCTGGTTTCACCTGACACCAGGGTCTCTCCATAACCAAAGCCCTCCAGGTCATGAAACAGCCCAAAGCAGGTCACTACATAAGCAGCTCATACAGCTGGATTGATCACAGATGCACTTGGGGAAGGGGATGGGGTTAAGAAGGGAAAGGGGAAGGATAAACTTAAAGCAAGAAATGTAATTAAAGAAAGCCACTGCCAGCACATTAAACTGTCCCAGGTTACTTTTGTGGGGTGAGTTACCGGGTCCCAGCATAAGGCACTGAAGCAGAAGCAGAGTGAGGGTGCCCTACATGACTGCAGTGACCCCAGAGTGACTGGAGGTGAGAGGCAGAGCTTGTTTTTCTTTCCACAGAGAAGAAAGATAAGGAGAAGGAAAAAGTTTGACAATAATAATTTTCTATATTTAAGAAGAACTGAGAAAGTCTGCCTGCTACAACAGCCATTTTCTACTGAGCCGTCTCCCCACTGTGAGGTTTCCATCTCATGCCTGACTGACTCTTCTCTTGATTTCTAGTAATTAGGAGACTTCCAGCTACCTAGAAAAAAACCCTCTGCTCAAAGCATCCTTCTTTTCAGGGACCAATTGGGTGCTATTATCTCACTGACTTTTCAAAACCTGTGGCTGTACATCACAGTCCCAGCTGGTGCGTCCACACTACTTGCTTGTCTATCCTCCATACATTTCCCCTTTAAATCCAGCCCTTGCAAGGAAACAGAACAGATAATAAAATCCAGAGGGAAACAGATAAATCAGAGCACTTCATTCAATTGCTGACACAGGATATTGCTCAAGGAGGAGGATTCAGCCACCCTCAGTGATGGAGTGATGAGAATCACTACAGGCACCCCCAGGAAACCTCTGCCTTTAAAACAGTCTATATTTTACCCACGTGTGTCCATGCGTGCATGTAATAAAAATAATTGCTGCTTGTCATCATCAGAGATGAGCAAGCCAAAGCCTGTGCTTTTAATAAGCCAATATGGATTTCATGTTCTGCTTGCTGTCTGAGCAACAGCAATTGCTATTTCCTTGGGAGATTGATTTTGCCTTAGGCTTGGTCTTAAGAGGTTATCTGATGAATTTTGGTTATTTGGGGAAAGGGGACAAAGGGCAGGCCTCCCTTGGAAGTGAAGATAAAAACATCTGTGTGCACATCCCTTTTGCAGGTTTTTTGGTTCATTTTTTCTTGTTTGAAACAGCAGTTTGAAAGGAAGGGAGAGCTGGTGGAAGGCAAGATGGGGTTACAAAAGTCACAAAATTACAGTTCTGTCTACTGCCACTAGTCTCTGTTGGGTATCTGTGTTGGAAAAGAAGCAATGTTTTAAGAGATGAGGTCATCTTTGGGGGCCCAGACGGAGGTGCCCTGGACAGTGAATTCTGAAAATCCAAGTCCTGCCACTCTCAAATGCTAGGCAGACCAAAGCATCCAAAATTATAGGCCACTTCAACTGCTCCCTCTTCTGCAATAGTGTCTTTTTCCCTCATGGCCATGGTGACCTTCTGAACCACTCCCAGGGTTTTACTTGGTGCAGGACAGTGCCTAGAATATTGACCCCACTGAAATTACCTAGACTTTGGAGCAGCACAGGAGAAAGTTGCTATGAGGAACAGCAGCCACACGACTGTTCCTTCTCATATGAAGATTTGCACTTAGCCTCAGTAGAGTCCAATAATAATGGAATTTCCAAGGTTTCTCATGTCTGAATTTCCTTTCCTCCTCAAAATCAACTCACATTACTGTTGGTTTCTACCTTCCCATACCATAATGAATCTCGAGTGTTTATAAAGCTCTCCCTGAATACACTCAACAGAGGAAATTAATGAGTATGAGGAAGAGAAGAAAAAAGAAAAAGGGTAGGGGTGGGAAAATGAAAGTTTAGATGACAGTTTGTGTATATTTTTGTAGGAGTAAGAGAGAGGAAGTACATGAGTGTGACTGGAAAGAGCTGCAGAGGAAATATGTAAGAAAGGCAGGCAGGTTATCATTCAGCCTGCCCTCCATTAGTTTGTAGCTCTCTGATCTTTCTCTCCTTCTTTTCACTAAACTATGCTATTTCTCTTCTTTCCAGAAAGACCAATGCAACAGTAGGAAGAGGAGGCAAATAAAGGAGAGAGTGGGGAGTGAGGAGGTGCAACAACCGCACTCTCTTTTATCCACTAGAGCAGAGATAAATACTTCACCTATGAACTGCAGTGTCTGTGCCCAAAGAGTGCAAGTATGAACCATTTTCATGTGCTTCAACCTCTTCTCTTAGCTGCAAAAGTAGAAGAGAAACTCCTCAGGCCAGTGGTCTGATTTTTACCACACGCATGACACGTGCACTGGCTTTGGTGATGGAACTGATAACAAAGGCACTACAGATGACAAACACTGTGGCAGCTCAGGCTTCTGCTATGATGAATAATCCCCTTGCGGAGTTTCAGCTCATTTATTTTGCCAAATCCCATTTGTAAGAACTGCTGTGCATTTGGCAACAACGCACAAGCTGAAAAATGGAAGATTTTAGAACGTGACTGGATGAAGTGGCTGTGGGTGCTAGTGATTTCCTACAGCTCCTAAGAGCACCTTCTCCTGGAAGCAGCTGGGACAGGAAAGAGCTGTGCTCCTGGATTTAAGGCAGAGGGAGACTATGAATGCAATAGTTATAAATAGTAAGCTTTGAACATTTCCCTAGTGACATGGCATGTACTGTGGCATATGTGCTTCATCCATCTGGGACCAGATGCATGCTACAGCTACTGGTTCTGCTTGCTCCCTGCTGTAAGAAGCTATGAGTGAAGTAGCTGTCAGCTCCACACTGAAAAAAAACAAGTGGCATGTTACATCCCGGATTCCATAAGGGACCTTTTTTTTTTTTTTGTAAGAGAGTTGATCATAATTAGTCTGCATGATTTTCATTCAAACTGATACTGATGCAATGACTTGTTTATGCAAAACAGCCAAGTGTACAAAAATTAAATGCATCCCTAACCTACCTTTTTTCCTCTTGCTGACAGCTGGTGTGGTTTTGGATTACCTCATCAGTAGTTTGCAGTGGACATGACACCCATGTGATGTAATTAAGATAATATATTCAGTAATAATCTTGCACTTGCAGCTCAGCCAATGATGGCCTGCTTCTTCTGCAAGGCAACTAACCATATAAAAATAAAGCACCCAATGAAAAGGTGATGTCTCCAGCTACATTATTTAATTTGCAAAATTACTAAAGAACAGCAGAGCACATTTTTAATCTGGAGCAATTAAGTGAAGCCAGGGAAAACAGACACCTGGGCTACTGTGCAACCGTGTCAGAAGATGGACAGTGACCTTTAAGCTCTCATCTCAGCCTTTGTCCCCTGGTGAACTGGCTGTCATCACACAGTAGGAGCAGGGTAGCTACTGAGGTGAGTGACATGACTTAAAGAAACACAGTACAGAGTTAGTTTAGAGTTAAGCTCCTGTGTGAAGAGGACAGCTGCTGAGGTTTATAGCATGCTTAAGATTTCATTCATACTGTGTATATGAGGCCACCCCTGCTGGGAAAGGCTCATTGCAATGTTACTGCTTGGTGACGAGAGTAAGAAAAAAGAAAAAGTTGACAGAACAAGAGGAAATGGCCTGAAGTTGTGTCAAGGGAGGTTCAGGTTGGACATCAGGAAAAATTTCTTCTCTGAAAGGGTAGTTAAGCACTGAAACAGGCTGCCCAGGAAAGCAGTGGAATCCCTGAAAGTGTTCCAGGAAGAACTAGTCAATGGTGTAGTGCTATGGTTTAGTGGACAGTGGTGTTTAGTCAAAGGTTAGACTCTGATCTTGATGGTCTTTTCCAACCTTAAAGACACTATTCTATTCCCTTCCATTCTATGATCCAAAGTGTGGAAGTGAGAGGGGGAGTAAAAACAGAGATGATCTTTATTGGTTTCCAGCCCTTGAGAGAACAAATTTCCCTCTAACAATGATGAGGTAAACAGGAATCCCTGAGGAAACATGCATCCTTGAAATACTAATTTATATTTAATACCTGAGTGTTTACAAAGAGGTGAAGGCCAGTATGCTGCAATGACTGTTATTTGCTTAACATTGTGCTCTGTGTAGTCTCCATGGAATTGCTGCCTTCCCACACATGGTTTCTGGCACCTGTCCCAGGGGCAGAGCCAAAAGTATTAACACCACAGCAAGCAGAAAAGAGCAAGTCTACCTCTTGAACAAGAGCTGACTGTGTCAGACACAAAGATACCACATGCATGCATGGAGTAGCACTGGCATGTGCACACAGCCCCAGTGCACGGGGAGTAAACCAAGCAGCACTTTTGGAAGGGCCTAGATCTTCTCAGATAAAATTAATAAATAAATTACAAGAAAAATCACCCTGTCCGTCAGAAACTAGTTCAGTGACATCCCTGAGGAAAAGGCATCTCTTTGATGTTTATTTGGCCTAACTGAAGGGGGGAAAAAGTAGGCTAATGCCAGAAATAATGGCATGAATAAGTGTGCAGACATGCCAGAAAGTAAGTGAATGTAAGAAGCTGCTGCCTTGGCAAAGGACAAGAATATCACCTAGATTAGACAAGATGTCAAAAACACTCTGAAAACACAACTGCAAGTCTCTTCATTACCATACCTCCTTCAGCAAATCTACCACGGTTTCTAAGGCTCAAAATAACATCTCATGCTTTTGTGATACACTGTAGCCACTGCTACTGAGCTTTTCCCAGTACAGACCTCTCTGAGAGCACTGGCAGCTGTCTGCTCCCTGGAGGTGAGAACCTTGGGAATCAGTCCTGATCTTTGCTGGGGCACAGAGGGAGAAGTAAGGAACATTTCTCCAGGTCAGGGTGTTCCTAGAACCCAGGAAGCAGAGTGATGTCCCCACAGAAATTTGTGTTGCAGGATATTCTCTATATGACTGTAACCACTGTATAACAACACGTCGCCTGTGTGAAAGCCATATGCCACCCCAGTAAATGCTGTGCAATTTCAGTGGCAGGAGCTGCCCTTGTGAGGTGATGGCAACTCTCAGCCCATGTCAGAAAATACAAAGTTGTGTAGCAAATGGCCAGCCGTCATTAGCTTAGTCCAGAGGAAAACAGGTCTCAAATGGGCTGCCTGGACTACAAGTTGGTCCTAGAGAAGAGCCCAAGGCTACAAAGAGTATGTGTCTTATTTTTCAGTCCATGCCCAAATCCTACATACAAGGCCATAATTAATGAAAATGGCCATGTGGAAAAAGTATGTGAGATAAGGGGAAATCACCTCTGTTCCAGCACCGGTAGAAAACTCCTTAAATCAAGATGCAAGGCTATTCCATTATGTTTCAAACTGGTATTTTACTTCGCATAAGAACAAAGGGAAACTGACTCCAAAACCCCAGTCAGAGAATCTTTATCTGCATGTTAAAAGGGACAAGTCTGTCCGTTCTGCTTATTCTTTTTTTAATTATCCTAACAAAAGCAAATGTGAATCCCCAAGGGTTTGATCCCTTTCTGGCAGATTGCTTTTAAACCTGGAGACGGGAGGCACATGGCCATTAAAACACTTAGTTTTTAACTTGCACATCTGGGGAAGACTCCCCTGGTATCGCATGCAACATGGACAATATGTTGTAGCAGGAAGAAAAGCTAAGCAAGGACTCCAATTTCCTGCCATATAGAAAGCCCATGAAAAATCAGCTTAGGCACCAGAAACATTGAGAGGTCGCTGGCTTCAGGCAGCGCAGCCCTCTTCAGATGCACGATATATTACAGAAAGACCATCCTTCCATCCAAACAGAGCACTGGTTGTTTGGTGTGTTGAAAGGTTCCCATTAAGATCAGTTTAAATTAAACTTCATGCAAAGCGAGAGCAATAGCTTTGTTTCAAGTAGCTGTTTATGAGGCTCACCAGTTAAGTCAAGAAGCCAGGACTCAGAAGAGCCGAGTCCTTTCCCAAGTTCTTCAACTCATTTGCTTCTTTCTTTGAACACACTCCTACCTCTCAGACATGGTATTAGAATACAAACTTTCCTCCTACAAAGGATCCCTCTGACACCTAGTAGAAAGAGGCCTCTAGCTGTTAGTGTAATATAAATAATAAATGAGTGAAATAATAAATAGAAATAAGGCATTCTGTTGTAAACAAAGACAACACATTAGTGAATGTGTTGAGTTTTTTTAAAGCATATCCAAACACCAGCCTTAAGCTCCAGTGCAAAAACAAGGTGTCTCTTTTTAAGCTCCAGAAAAAGCAACAAAAGTCAGTGGGCAGTCCTATTCAATCCTGAACCCTTCCAAGGGTTCATATAGATGAACAACTACAACTGTTCATATAATGGTACAATATCATCCTTAATTGTTTTATATTCCATTTCTGTTGCTTAGACTTAGGATGCCACAGCCTGCTCTCAGCGTCACACATAAAAACTCAGCGGCTTTCATTACCGCTGTGATGAATTCAACCAGCAGAATTTGCCTCATGCTGCTGTGAGCAACAGCACCACCAGCAGATAGTCTAGTTATTAACCACACTGTCCAGAGCCTGGATGGCTTTAGTATCTGAGAGGAGGAGATGAGACAGCACTACAAGGCTCATGGTGCTTGGGTTCTCCTACCATGGACCCACTGAAGAGATGCAGAAATAAGAACAACCTGCTTTATTTCTTCATGCCCTCATTCTCTGCTCTTTTACTCAGACAACTCCTTGCCGCTGGTACATGGAACACAAATTTTGCCTTAGCTGAATGCTCTGGGTGCTGTTGTGGTACATAATCACAGAAAAAAAAAAAACACCAAACAAACAAAAACAACCAACCAAAAAAACCCCAACACAACCTCCCCCAGAAAACCCAACCCCTCCAAAAACAAAACAAACAAAAAACCCCAAACCGAACCAAAACCAAACAAAAGGCCCAAAACAAACAAACCAACCATAAAAAACAACCAACCAAAAAAAAACCACCAAAAAAAC
>VXBQ01007736.1:276919-412601 GCA_013400175.1 Phainopepla nitens
CCCCTCATTCTGTTTGAGGCAACTAGATATAAGGTAACCTGCCTAAACCTTTGTGCACACACTGCTGTCCCAAGTGATACCACAGAATTGTCCAGTGTTCTGAGAAAAACAATGAAAACATGTTTTAGCAGCACCTGTATGAAAAACAAGTATGAAAAAGTCCTGTATCTATCCCCCTACACTACGGTTGTATTGAGTCAGGATAAACCAGAAGCCATTCAAAGAAACAATGTGAATTTTGCTTGCTGGAAAAGAGGGGACAAGTAGAATGATTTCTCAAGTGTAAGTGAGCCAAGGATGAGACTAAGGGAAGAAGACCAGTAGGATTTATTTGTAATGACAAGTGACAAGTGATCACCATAAAGATATTCTTGGAACAGAATCCTGCTAATCTGTGCTATAATTCTAGTCTCAAATGGTTTGGCTCTGGCAGTGCTTCTAGAAATGATATATGAGAAAGCATTGAGGATTGTCAAAGAAAGAAGTTTTGCCTTGACAGTTACATTTTGGACTCAATGCATTTGTTTGTGCTTTCCCTGCCCCACCATACTCCCCTGTCTGGTCCTGTTTTTGTTTTTGTTTTTTTTTTTTTTAAGCAACAGTCAGCTGCAATTAGTATTTAGAAAAGAAAATGTTTATAACCTCTTGCTTTTATCATCATTAATAATGCAACAAATGTATTGAATGTGGGCAGACTTTTCAGCAATCTGTAGTGCTCTCCCCCTCTGGCTCAGAAAATATGTACCTCTTGAGAGAAAATCTATTTCATTAGAGACCTGATAAAATGCCTAGAAATGACAACATAAACAAGCATTTAAGTGCTGCTCCTTCTTTCACTATGAAGTCTTCCAGCTGAGAAAAGCAAGAAAGAAGCTCTAGTGGGATGGTGGGAGCATGAGTTGATGAATATTTGATCACAATTGTCTTAAATAAATGCTTTTCCCAGACATACCCTCCTGAAATATCGACTGCACTGTTAGTCTCACCTCTCTCAAACCACCTTAAAGGCAAGTCAGTGGCCAAGGCATTTTGAGTTGACAACAAATCAGACTGAATGCTTCCTCTCCTTTTGCTTCTCCCTTCTCTAGCGTGTGGCTTACATTGCTGTCATTCTGTTTTCCTCTTTCCATCAATCCCTCCCCAAAAAGTTTTGATAGGTAAACTAGAGCCCCTTATCTAGAGCTATTGCTTGCTATGGAGGTGGTTTGAAATGTAGGTTATTGAGTGGTTAGAGTGTTTAATCTGGCCTGGCTATGCTGAACTTCTTTATGAGAGTCTCCCAGAAGGAAGTGTCAGGGTGGGAGGTGCAGAACAAGGGAAGCAGCAAACCATCAGACTGAGGTTCTTTACCTCAGACCTCCACGGTTCCCTTTGTGCCTCAGCTCTGCCCAGTGATGGCTCACAGAGTACACATAAATATTAAGCAAAACTGGGCACCAACACAAATTGCATTTATCCTGCTGTTTGTTCACAAAGTCCTTCTCTCAGGATCAGCAGAATCAACTTAAAAAAAAAAGTGATTTTGTCCTGGGCTGAGATTGCTCTCACCTGCTGAAGGCGGACATATGAAACAAGCCCAAGATGAAAACAGAAACAAGGCGATCGTTCCCACAACAACAAGCCAACCCAACTCTCACATGTACCTTTGCAGGGACAGGGAATCCCTGTAACACTCATCTGTGGAGTGCCCCTTGTCTCCTTCCCAGGCACCACACCAGCCCAACATCAACTCCACACGTGTACCCTTGCTGTGTCTTAGGGAAGCAGCTCACAGCTCAGTGCACAAGCCAGGCAAAATAAGGTAATCATAAAGACCAAAAGCAAAATTCACCAAGCATTTTTCTAGTGACTAAGTGGCAGTAAAAGACTCACAAAGGGTACAACCAGCTCCTTTGGGATTTCAAGTGTTTTTTTAAGCTAAAGAATATATTAGGTTTTTTTAATGTCTTCTATGCATATGCACAAGCTAGCAACCCACATTCCTATGGATCTTGATTCATTAAGCAACCATCAAATTCTTCGTTACACCTCCCATTTGACTAAAGTCACATGAGAAATCTAAAGCAAAGGACCTTAGAAAAACTTTTAAATCTGAATCAGAACATCACATAGGGTGGGGCACTTCTCTATCACAGCTGACTCACACTGTACACAGACACAATAGCAGTTTTCCAAGCTGAAGAATTCAAATGAAAGAAGAACAGCATCTAAAAAGAGCTGAGGCAAAGAAATAAAAATTTTGTGCAGATCTTTGGAGACAAGACTCCATGTTGTATGTCAAGGCCACACCATTCCATAAATCTCTTTGAAGGTGATACATTTGGCCAGATTATTCAGCTCTTAATAATGGGAACCCTGTGCGTAACAACAGGTTAGGGAGGTCATCTAGAAGGTTGCTGAGGTCTATCTGGCAAAGCTACATTGTGGAAATTAATCAGAGGGGTCATAATGGCATTGCAGAGGATATTCAGAGGCAGTAGCAAAATAGGTTTTTCATAGCAGTAAGACAGACAAGTCTCCTAGTTAAAAGCAGGCTATGCAAAGGCCTCAGCTATTTTGCAGCAGAGAGAGTCACAGTTCATAGCAGAAAGCTGCCAGGAAACACCAAGTAGAAACCCAGTGTTTAACCCCAGCCAACAACTTAGTATCACACAGCCATTCTCACACTACCCTCTTCCCAGTGGCAAGGAGAATCAAGGGGAAAAAAAACCTGAACCTTGTAGGTTGAGATAAGAACAGCTTGATAACTGGAAACAAGAAAAATGTACTACTATTACTAAAGCAATAGAAAGGAATAAAGACCAGGAGAAATTAGTGATGCCAAACACAGCTGCTCACTACTTACTGACCAATCCCAGACCATTCCATACATCTTCACTCACTTTGTTTATTGAGCATGGCATTCTATGGTATGGAGTATCCCTTTAGCCATTTTGGAGTAGCTGTTCCTGGAAATGCTCCTTCACAGCTTCTTGTACACCCTCATGTGGGTAGAGCATGGAAAAGTGGGAGGTCATTGATTTAGGGTAAGCAATACTCAGCAACAACTAAACTATCTGTGTGTTATAAACATTATTCTCATACTGAATTAAAAACACAGCACTGCACCAGCTACTAGAAAGAAAATTAACTATCCCAGCCAAAACTAGGACACTATCCAGAACAAGAACTGGAAGAATAGGTTCACACAGAGGCATTCAAACCCAAAAAGCATCTCATTTGAAATGCTGATGTTAACCCAGCTCTCCTTCAAGCATGGAAACAAACAAGGAGCAAGAACTCAAAAATGCTATTGACTAAATTGTCCTCTGAACTCTCAGGTCTCACCTCTACCTCATTTCTCACACAGGCTTCTAACAAATTTGGCCCTGACTATATCTTCTTTAAAGAACGCAAAAAAAATTCCGTAAAGTTTAATTTAAACATTTAAAGGATATTAAGAAAGTTAAACCCCTGTGCATGGCACCACTTTGCAAAATATCCCTAGATCAATAATTTGAAGTCTCTTATGGAAGGCAAGACATCACTTTGTCTTTTACCATCACACTCAGATGCAACAGCTTCACACTCTCACCAAACTATTTAATCCAAAGAAGGAAGTGGGCAAGGTTTGGAGTTGTCACAGCAGCTTTTAGTGGGGACCAGGACATTTCCACACTCCACCCTGAACCGAGATGGCAAGTCAGAGGCTTCAGCACAAGTCAGAAGAAGCCACGCTGCAGAGGGTGGCACAGGAATAGCTCCAAGAGGGAGCAGGCTTTGCCTGACACAGCCCTAGCACAAGCTTGTGTACCATGCACAAAAAAAGGTGGTGATGGGATGCCTTCCAGTGACTTGGCAGAGATGCCATGTTTCTAAAATGTGTGCATACTTCACTTTCTATTCTGCTTTTCTTTTGTAGGAAGGCCTTTTCCTGGGAGTCATACCATTATCCTAACAGAGTTTCTGTGCCTGATCCTACCTTGCCATTAGCTTAACAAAGCAAGTACTTACTGGTTCTAAAGCCCAGGGAAAAGTCCTGGAATGAAGCGGTAAAAAACCCAGTGCCCAGTGTAAATCANCCTAAAAAGAAAATAAGAGGGGAAAAAGGGGGGGGGGGGAACCCAACAAACTCAAACCAAAAATATCCTGGCACAAAGAGCTTTATCCTAAGGGTCACAGCTGCACATTAACATTTCCATCTTAATAAAAGCCACAATCAAGTCCTCAGTATTTAACACCTAGTTTCCACTTGGCACAAAAGTAAAAAGACAAAAAGCAAAATGAATGGAGAACGTGAAAAGGGAAAAGCAAAAAAAAAAGTAATATTTTCTTTATATATTCAGGAAATCTTTTCTCCAGCATATTCATAGGGATTTTTTCCTCTTCCCTGTGAGAAATGATTAAGCAGTGCTGCTGCATCTACTGTCAGTTTGAATTCCCTGCCTCCCAGAATGAGTAGTCATAATTAAAAGCTTAGCTCACCTTATCCCTTCTGTATCCCAGGTGAAAAGTCAAGGCCTGCATTTAATTTAATTGCATATATGAGTGCATGTTTAAAGCCAGAGCTCTGAAGAGAGATGGCATTTGGGAGAAGTAGGGGGAATAGGCACATTTGGGAGAAGTAGGGGGAATAGGCACAAAGGTATTTGACACAGTTTCAAGCAGGGAAAAATGGGAAGGGAAGGAGAGCAGAAAATGAGAGCGCAGATTCTCCTTCTCTTTCCCTTTAGTCCTCCTGTCACCTACCTTCCAACCTCTCCTTTTTTTTATTTTATTTAATTTTTTTAGATAGCTTTCATTTTACTTCTGACTGTTCCATCACTACCCTTGGATTCCTCAATGGAACAAGTGATGCACAGAGAGGTTTGTCCTATCCATGCATAGGCTCTGTGTTTTATGAGACAGTTTAGTTCATTCACTTGGCTGTGAGAAAGACTGAATCAACTTTTGCTCATGCCTAGCATGGGAAGTGCAGACAGCAACCTACATACATCAAGTTCATCCCTAGCTGTTCTGGCTGCATAGGTGTTGTCAATCCCTGGTCCTGCTGCTTTGGCTTCAAGTCCTGTAGGAGAACCCCAGACACCTCAGCTGGGCATGGTGCTGCCCCAGCAGGAATGCTGGATAATGTTTCAAGCCAAGGTAAAATAGAATTGTAAACTCTACAGAAAATAAAGGCATATTCTCTGAAGTGGACATGGGCACTGGACTAAATTCTTTGGAATGAAACTAGGAAGTAGCACATTTCAGCTCCTAAGCAAAGAGATTTGGTTCAGAGATGATCACTGCACATCACACTTCCAGCACCTAGGATCCTCTGTACCTCGTGCTGATCTCCAGAGAATAAAGACAGCTGTTGAAGATACTTCTGCATTCCTTCAAAGCCCTCTGCATTCCACCACACCATGAGGGCACTTCTGCCCTTCAAAAGCACTGAAGCATTCCTAAAAATTTTGCCAAGAAGGCTATAAATAGAATTATACAGAATAATAATAATATGACTTCAATGGGTAATTGAATTTGGAAAATAGTTTGCACAAAGGAATTTTGAAAGAGAGATAGCTGAGTTGTTATAGTGCAGGGTTTACATACTTGATTCAAGCTCCTTAGCTGAAAAGGAAGGTATCCTTTGCAAAAGAACACTTCTTCCAGCGTTTTCAGCCAGCACCAGGAGAAGAAGTCTTTAATTCTATCATGCTACCAATCCACTGCTTGACTCAAATCTAATCTGGCCCACCACCAGTATTAATGCCTTTCAATGAATCTGGAATGCTTCCAAATCAACTGTAACAGCAGGACCTATTCTTAAAATGCATCCCATGCATGTGCCAGCATACGAGACACTACAGCTCATATTCTTGAGAACCTCTGTACAGCAGCTTTCACCAACTGATAGAAGAGTTTGTACAGATCTGTGCTGCCAGAATGGTTCTTGGATCTCAACCAAGCATCATGGTCATGCCTTACACCATAGCTTTAACAAACAGGAGCAAGTTCACAGCTAGTGCCTGCACTTGCTGCTCCTCCACAGTTATAACTCATTGTTAGGCTAGGAACATAGGCCAGGCTTCTAGGCAGAGCTTAGGGCAGCCTCCAGCAAGGTCCAGCCTGTGTAATCCCCTCACCTGTGGTTACATTCCTAAGAAGGTTTCTTCCTCTCTCTGGGGATACCTTGCACATTTTTATCATCCCAGAAGAGTCAGCCTGTTGGTCAGCTTACCAGAGGCCATGTCCTGTTCTGCAGAGCATAACTGGGCCTGAGGAAACCTCACTGTCTTCTATACCTCGAAGTCTATGAATAACAACATGCTCCCCAGTTAGCAGGGATCCACCCTCATAGGATTTCTGAACCTTTCTCCTTCATAGCTTTCTGCTGAAGAGGAGAGTCTTGAAATAGTAACTAGCCTCCCCAACTATGGCTTTACTCTGCCTAGGGCAGCCCTTATCCCAGCTGTAGCTGGTTCCTGAGTAGTGCCCTATGGTGGATCTTCCTTTGATTAACCCCTGCTTCCCTACAGTTATGGTTTTTAGAGTTTAAGACATCACTAACCTCAGAGTGTTCTTCTTTCATCTTTGGTTGCTGGCACCCTGAGAAATCATCAGTAGCTAGGGACTAAGCCCCCCACAAATGGCTCCAAGTTCCTTCCTGAAGCCACTGGCAGGAGGCACAAGCATGAAGCACACACCGCTGTATCTCTGTGCTCACCTCAGTTGCTCAGAGGAGTCTGGGTTTTCTCACACAGCTGGAGTGAATCTGTAAGTGTGCCTTGATAAGATGGACACCATAACCTAACTGAGCCAGCTTAAGAGGTTTCATTCCATCCCTCATCCACCTTCCTCACTATTTCCATGTGACACAGTGCAAGGAAATTAAATAGTAATGAAACTGGGGATCTGGGCAAAGCCTTCTAAGCCCTCAGTATGTAGCTGTACTGAGCACCTGTCTGTCATGGGTACTTAGGTCTCTGCTGGGAGGTTTAGTATCCACCTTAATGGGCATCTATTCAGCCCAACATGGCTCCACACTTGACTTGGGAGCAATGAATCTTGATGGATCTCAATGCAGCCAACGGTAGAGGGGGAAGCAAAAGAGCAGGACTGAAACATTGGAAGTTAATTGCAAGGAAACTGCAAAGACTGATTGTAGTAGGTGAGGAACTATAGTGTTTACTATAAACAATATCAGCATATTTACTATATGCAATACACTTGTCATTAAGACTGCTCTTCACATTGTACTGTATTCATACTATTCACTCATCTTTCTTTACATGCAGGCTGATAGAACTATTAGCATAACCATTGTATTATCACTATGTAATCACTATTAATTATTACTGCAGAACATCCTGTGGGAGTACAGACATGCTATTTAATAGTTAAGCAACCAGGCACACAGCTACTGCTGCCAATATCTTACCAAGTGTGACTGCTTCAGAGATCCCACCTCCTTCTGACCACTTGTTGGATGTCTCTTGCCACTCTCATTCCTCACACAGCAACAGCAATTCAGAGGAAAGCCTGGAGGCTGTACTATAAATATACACACAGCACAGGCTGCCACAACCCCTGACTACTCAGGATGCTCCAGCCTCTGCTGCAGCTCTGGTGTCTTAGGCTTCACAAAGAGACAAACAAGCCCAAATGTAATTGCATTGTGTCCACGCAACTCTCACTGGAGGTGCTCCCCAAGTCTGATTAGGGTGGGAGCAGGTGTTAGATAAGTTAATGAGCTTCAGCTGACAGGCGGCCACTGCTGTTGTTGCAGCAATCGCTCCTTCCCTGCTGCCTGCCACCTCAGCACAGGCCCCCTACATTCTACAGCCCTGCAGCAAGCACAGGCTGGAGGGGCAGCTGGAACACAGGGCACATTTTGGTATTTAAAATAAATCAGGTGTCCAAGGAACTATAGGGAAAGCAAGGTTAATTGTCTTGCTATTGCTATAAAAGCCAGTATGTCCTCTGCTACTTTGATGCACTCAGCTGCCTCAGACTGACAAAATGTCATCTTCCTCTCAGATCATTCCTTTACTCTTCTGTGCTGTAAACAGGGTGCTTCATTTAATTTATAGATTCTTTTTCCTTCCTTTGCAATTAAATATCTTAATTGGAATAGTTTTTACAATGGCTATGCCTTGTTTATTCAGCAAAATAATTTCCTGACAGAGTGCAGAAAGGCAGAAGCCTTTAGAGAGCTGGTAGATCTGCAAGGAAGAACGAGGCCACTATGATGCAGCCTGGTCTCTGGAGCTTGGGGGCCACTTCTGTCCATGCAGAGAATGAGAAACTGCAGGGAATACAGGGGAGATAATGAACCTCCCAAGGAAAGGTACTTTCTGATTGAAGTCCCTTGGGATAAAAACAGCTCCGCAACAGAGCCAGCACCCAAGCCCTTCTCTTTTGTCCTGACAGCTGGGAGACATGCCTGGCTGCTCATTAATGCTGTACTTCCATGTGGTGCAACTTCTCCCCAGCTTCTCTGACACACAAAGCATAGACAATATACCCATTAGCATCCTTTTTCCTCACTCTGAAATCCCACCATAGCACATCTATCTTACTTCATCCCTCCTTTGCTTCTTAAGTGTTTGCTGGATTGAGTTTCAATTTCTTCTCACTTTCAAAAACCTACACCACTTTGAGCCTCTTTCCTTTTTTTGACTTCATCTCCTGCCTGTTTCCTGGCCTACTGTAGTGTGTGGGCTCATTTCCTAAGTCTGGGCTGCCAGAGCCACTCCCTTCTTCTTCTTCTTATACAGCTAAAGTATATGGAAAAGCCAGCACATTTAAAAACAAGAACAATGCCTGGAACTTTGTAATACTCACAGTGTCACACTGTAACCCTATAAAAATCTCCCTCCTGCACTACAAAAATAGAGCCACCAACACTGGGTAGCCCTCCTGGTCCTCAGTGTACTGCAATCCTACAGCCTTTCAAGTTTGTGATTGTATCTTCCGTGGTTACATATAACTGAGCACATTATCTGTTCATAAAACAGAATACCAAATGACGGGCCACTGCTTGAACTGAGGGAAGCCACAACAGGCAAATGGACAGCAGGACTTTTGAAGCCAAGGATATGAGTCAGCTCCCTACCTCAATGTTCAAGCTAGCTTTCACAATGCCTTCCCATGGGAAAGTGCTCATCACGATCATTTAAGAGATCTAAAGAAGCCTTTATTCAAAAAGTCATCTTTTCTGACAACTGAAAGTGCTCCCCACCTCTCCAGCTGATGGCTGCAATACAGACCTGCTCCCCACGGCAAGCCTTGGGTTCCTGCGGATATGTGTGGTGCAAGGTAGACCTGAGAAAACAGGGCTACTGGCCCCTTGAAATGCCCCCACATCAAATAGCCATGAACACAGGGAACATCAAGACTTCCCTGCTTTTAAAGGAGTTTAGATGTCCAATATAAATTCTCTTTGATACAAGAATAAAGTGCTTTAATCCCAGTGGCACACAGCATAAGGGGCTCCCAAGGCCTTCACAGCAAATGACACTCCTGCAGCATGCTGTCCTCTGCCAAGCAGCCAGGCTTCAACAGCAGAAAAATGGCTAGTTTTTCCGTGTTTGCCTTCTTCTGGTGAAATTGGGTCCCCTGAGGGACATACTCCTGTTCATAAGGTGGCAGTGGGGATGGTGGCTCCCAGGTTGATCCCTCTGCTGCCATGGCAACAGCCGGCAAAATGAAAGGGCTGCATGTTCCTCTGAAGTGACAGTCCTGTGTTTGTAGCAAGGGGAGAGCTAGCAAGGGGAGAGCAGCTAGTCTGCCATATGCTGTGGGGAACCGGCATCATCGCCTTCAGTTTTCATGACCCTTCCAGGCTTTTTCAAGTAAGTTTAATTAAACATTTTTTTCATGTTTAATTGATCACATTCCAGGTCTGAGGAAGCTCAGAAACCTCCCTTGCTTGTAACACTGTGATTGGAACCTCTTCCCAGCAAAATCCCAGGCTCTGTGCTTGGTTGTTTTTGGGCTCACCTGCCCCAGCAGAGATGAGGCCTCAGAGTGTGGGGTCCTGTCCAGGCACCTAGGGGAACAAACTCCCACAGTTACTTAGAGACTCCCATCCGAACATGCAAGAGAGCACAGAGACACAAGAGGATCTGTGTGAACCCTTGAGGACCACACCTTCTCAACTGCCAGCATTAAAGAAAGGGAACGGCCTAATGTTTCCTCTGGAGATGCAAACCTAAGAATGATTCATTTCCCTTTCTTGTTATCACACCCTGAACAGGATGCTCCAGACAGAAATCCTCTGAATGGTGTATGAGGAACAAAAAGAACTATACTAGTGTACACCTCCCTTTTCTAGGTAAAAAACCCAGTTAAAACAGTGGGGTCAGGAGCTGCTTTGAAAAATCACTTTCACTCCATGCTTCCTTAGTGATGAAAAGGTATATCCCAGAAGGTTATATGCCAGGTACATTATTCACTCAGAAAGAATAACTCCTGGTGTTCACTCCGCATTCAGAAGGCTGTAGGAGCCATGGGCTTGAAGAGAGCTCCTGAAGGCAGAACTGGGAAGGGAGTGAGAGTGTCACATAGATAACTGACAGTGCATTTTACAGTCTCATTCTGTGTTAACTCCTGATTCCAATAGTGCAGCCCACTGGTTTAATTTTCACTTCAACCAAATAAACTAGATTTGTTCTGACTCACAGAGCTTGCAGGAGAATAAATATGGCACTTAGATAAGTCATCAGAAACAAAGTGCTCTGTGGGAGCAGTGGATAACAATTAGTGAATAAACACTGAAGGTGACTACAGAGATTTGTATGGCAAATGCCAGCTATGTTCCTGAGACAGAAGACATTAAAATGCTCCCTACTGTTATTGCTGAGCCTCATGGTGTTTTTGAGGAGTGGCAAACCTAGACATCAAGGCACAGGTATCACACTTGGTTTTGTACCAAGAAAGCAAGGGGCAGATAAAAGGCAGAATCAGAAATGATCAGCCAAAGGCAACTTCAAAATGCTGCAGCATAAAACTGCAAATGGATATACTATGAGTTTTGTTTGGCACCACTACAGAAGTCAGACTAGTTTCTGTCTCTGAGCAAAATAATTCTAGCACAAGTCAGGTCAAAGGTTCTCCCCTGCTCCATGTGTACTTTCCTCTGGATTCTCAGCAACATTTTGTTGGTGCTGTTGGAAAGCCCAGCTTTAGTCTCTATGAAAAGTAATCTAAGAAGGACAACAGAGCTCCTTGGATCTGTGCAGCAATACCAGTTTGTATTATTATGTGGTGCCTTCCAGTACAAGCCACATCAGTGATTAAACATGGCTAAATTTATTCATTATGTTAAAGCTTCTCTCAGCTTCTTTCTTACTGTTGTGGGAAAAATGCAAATCACTGTTCCATGACTGGATCCATTTCTTGAGAACTTGTACTGACTTTCTCTTTGAATGCAGATTTTCCTCATTTTGTGATGTTCTCCATCTTTATATTACTTCACTTCTTCTATTTGAGTTCTTGCTTTTATTAATTTTTATTTTTTTATTTCCCTTTTTTCTACTTCATCGCTATGCCAGATATTCCAGCAGGAAAGTCACGATGCACCCTTTCATTTGTGACAAATACTCTCCAGTCAGTTGGATGGTGGGGAGTAATGGACTGACTGGAAGAGTTTACCAAGCTTCCTAATTATGCAGAGACCCTGTCCTTTCTCCCAGTAGTCTGCACACTCTCCACAGCAGGGTCTTTACATGGAGAGAGTTTCTTGCCTTCTGCGGCAGTGATCCCCAGTGGCTGAAGCAGGTTTCACACATTAGTCACAAACCCTTAATGAATAAGCTGATCTGGACTGACACTAGCTCTTCAACATGCTACGTCATATGCCTCTGGAATTGAGACTTGGAAAGGCAGCCAAAGCTGCCCTTGGTGTTGGCAGAGTGGCAAGGATGTAGCAGCAGCCATGAGGCAGGGAAAGATGGGAGAAGAAGAAATTAAACCACCAAGCACTTTTGATCTTGACACACTGGCTCCTGGGAGGTCTGGCTTCAAGCAAGAGCTTGAACTGGAGACCAGAGGTCCAACAAGCAGTCCCCTCCAGCCCACGCTTCTGTGATTCTGCATGCAGCCATCAAACTCGCTCTTTCATGCCAGTGCCCATCCAGTGCCTAAACTGGATTGCACAGATGGTCTGGATCTCTGCTACCAGGAGGACGACTGCAGCCGGCTACCTTCAACCTGGTTGTCCTACTTTCCAACAGCTCTAAAGCTGCAAGGGCATAAATTTTAGTTGCCAAAGGCACAAAATTCTGGATAGATGCATGTGGGCAACACAGAAGTCTGTGCTGCTGCACTTTCATTCCTCCTAGTACTTGAGGTGGTTACAGCAATGATAGCATGGACACACATGGCCATATTATAGAAACATCTTGAGCTCAGAGCCTACATGTGTTAGTGATCTTTCCGAAATTCAAAATCTACGAATACATGAATTCAGATAACAAATTCTCCAAACTCTAGGGGATTTTGAGGAGTTGTTTTGGTCTGGGTCCTCACGTATTTGAAATGAGTAAAGTGCTACTGTTTTCTTTTACTTGTTAAAAGAGAACACCCCATTCTTGCTCCCATTGGGTAAGAACCTGCTCTTCTGTACCATTTCCTAGCTAGGGCTAACCAATGGAAGCCATGAGGGCTTAGATGCTGCAATTTTCAGTCTGCTAAAACCCAGAACATTTTTTAAGGGCCTGGAGACATCAGTTGTTTATGGAATCAGTGCCTGGGGTTAAGTGCATATTCGTGGGAAAAGTGCTTTTCTCTTTGGCTTCTGGTCGAGTCCTTTTCCTGGACATCTGTGCCTGTGTCATGGGGTGTTGGAGGGAGAAGGAGGAGGAATGCAAATATTCAGCCTGTCCTTTTAAATGTAAAAGACATATTTTTCATATTTCATAGAATCCTCAAATGGCTTGGGTTGGACGGAACATTAAAGATAATCTAGTTCCAACCTCCCTACTGTGGGCTGGTGCATCTTCCATTAGACCAGAGTGCTCAAAACCCCATTTAACCTGGTCATGAACGCTTCCAGGGATGGGGTGTCCCAAGTTCCTCTGGGCAACCTGTTTCAGGATCTCACCACCCTCAAAACAAAAATTCTTCCGCATCTAAGTTTGTCCTCTTTAATTTTAAAACCATTCAGTCCTTATCCTATCACTATGTGCCCTTGTAAAAAGTCTCTCTGTAGATGTCACCCTCCCTGGACTCGCTCCAAGAGGTTCATGTTGATCTTACTCTAGGGGCTCCACAGCTGGACCTTACTCCAAGTGAGGTCTCACAAGAGCAGAGCAGAGGGACAAAATTCCGTCCCTTACTCTGCTGGCCACGCTGCTCAGGATGCAACCCAGGATACATTTGGCTTTCAGGGCTGCAAGTGCACATTGCCAGCACGCGTCAACCTTCTTCACCACCAACATCCTCAAGTGCTCAGGGCTGCTCCCAACCCATTCCTCTGTCCTGCCTGTGTTTGTGCTTGGGGTTGCCTCAACTGACGTGCAGGACCTTGCATTTGGCATTGTGAACTTTATGAGGTTCACATGGTCCCACTTCCCAAGCCTCTCTCAACTGCAACACACAGCTTTGTGTCTTTGGCAAACTTGCTTGTTACTTCTCTGTCCTAATTGGGAAAAGCCTCTTTGCACCTAATCATCAGGAGCCACTGTGACTTTTATCAATAAGCCAATTTTCAGTTTGATCTGTAAAAAAAAAAAATAATAAATGCAACTAGAGAGACAGAGAGAAGAGATACAGATGGTATAATTTTCAAAGAGATTTTTAAAAACACATTAAAGAGCTTTTCTTCACTTTTTTTCTTTTTTTTAATTTTTCTCTTTTTTTTTTTTTTTTAATTTAGTGACAGTCTAGGAAGGAGGAGATGAAGATAAAGGAAAAAAAAATAAAAAGAAGATTTAATGAGGATGAGAGAAGGCTGAAAGGATGTTTCCTAATCTGAACAAGCAGTTAAGGAGAATCAGGACAGAGGGGAGGGATGACTCTGAGAGATAAGTATTGGGGATGAGTTGAAGCAGTAAGGGTAAGAGAAGAACAAATGAAGGCCTACATTAAGAAATTAAATCAAATCTTACAAAAAAAGAAAATTGTTACCTTCTGCTATCTCATCTCAGGCCAGGCCAGTGTTCCTTCCTGTAACTAGAGGCAGCCAATGTGGAATGTCAAGATACTACCAGAAAGACAACTGCTCTCGTCTTCCTTGAAATCAATCTTCCTTAAAGCAGGAAGCAGTGGAAATCTCCTGAGAAAGACTGTTCCCTTGGTGCCTCTAAGCAAATCTGGAGTTTCTGATAAAGCCATTCAATTGAATCCCTAGCTGTATTGCCCAAATTTCATGCTGCTGGCCACAAGTGGGGAAAACTTGCTGCTACTTGCAGAAAGGACTGTTCTGCAGTCAGAGCAAGTGATGAAGATTCCCTCTGCCTGTCCTTAGTTTGCTGCATGAGTTGGACATATCACTTTGTCTTTCCATGTCTGAGTATACCTGCCTCTGAAATACTGAGTATTTATAATGCATTCATATTTAATCCAGTTACCTTTACTAAAAGGGGTCAGAATTTTTTATCTCCTTCAGAGACCATCTACTCCTAATGTCAACTCTCCTCTCCACTTCTATCTGAAATAGGTAGATGCTCATTTCCTGCAGCAGGAAGAAATAACTTACCCCTGCAGTTGCTGAGCAACTTCAACACCTGCACATGCTTTATAAAGATCAGTCCTGACTGACACAGACTTGTGACAAAACTTCCCAGCTTCAAGGGGGATGTGGTGACCCTTCATTCACTACAGTTTGCAAAGTACATTGAGGTCCTTAGATGGAAAGGGTTATAAACCAGCAAGAATTATTTGCTACCACTCAGTTCCTCCCCTGCTCCTTACCCTACCACCTCAAAAGACATTCCAGACTTCTTATTGTGAGCTCTATTTTATTTTTTAATTTCCAGACCCGCTGAATGAGATAAGGGCCTGGAGGGACTGATTTACAAAGGGAGATTAAAAATGCTAGATACGTACATTTTAGTTAAATGATGGACATGATGACTCCTTACAGGAATCTAATTTTCTTTGGAGGGACACAAGAAGAGAAAAATAAGGAAGTGTAAAGCTCTAAGCTTTATTTTATTTATAATTTGCCTTTATTTACACTCAGGAGGAAAGACACAATGGCTGCCACAAGGGTGACATAGGAACACAGCACAAGCCTGCTGGAAGAGGTATGCCAGGTTAATATAAAGCAGTTAAATTCCTGTATGAAGATAGTTAGCTGGAGAGGGATTAACAAAGGCTATAACATAGCTAATGACAGTGGAGAATGAAAATTTGAGGCTTGGATCTTGCAAAGTGGCCACACATAGTAATCTGCAAGATCCAGGACTTAAACAGAAAACTAATTAGCCTGACAACAGGCTTAGGGAAATGAATTATGGAAACAGCCTCAGTACATGGTAGATCACTAGTTTACAAAAGAGGAATGAAGAGAGGAAACAACATCACATTAAATCCTGCAGAGACTAATCAAGAAATTTCATGAGGACCCCTTAGCACGGGAAGAAGAAACTGATAAGTTATCTTCCAGTTTATTCCTACAAGAGCTCTGCTAAGGGGATCATGGAAAAAACATGTGAAAACCCCAGATGATCTGAAGAGAAAACAGTGTCACTCAGAAACAGAGCTGATCTCTCTAGCTCTGGGCTCCCAGGACTGCAGAAGTGCTGGGGCTGATGACCAGCCAAACCAGCAAAGGGCACAAAGGAGTTTTTGGCAGTGGTCCCACACAAAACCGGTAAGAGGTTCCAAGACAGAGAAATCTGGTTTGAGGCGTCTAAGCAGCAATGTGAAGTGTGTCTGTAGAGCTCCTGTGAGGAACACTGGGAAGAAGTAAAATGTCCTAGAAAAGACATAGAGTAGAATTATAGAATACCCTGAGTTGGAAGGGACACATCAGGACCATTGAGTGGCCTGTGAAGCACATGCCAAGAAGCACACCATGTGCGTGAGAAAACTGTCCAATGGAAGATGATGCTGGATTTCAAGACACAGAGCTGAAAAGGGAGACTTGTAATCCCTGAAGGAGTGCAAGCTCTTAGATGTGTCCTTGGACTACTCCTCATACTGCAGCACCATATTAAGTCCTGAGCACTCATCACTGCAGAGTGATAAAATCCTCATATCCTCTCCCACTTCTGTCACCATGCAGATCTGCTGCAATATGAGATCTGAAGAATGGGAAATTCTTTCAAAAATGCCCCCCAAACTTTGACAACTTCAGTAAAGAGACTGACAGCTACAAAATAAGAAGCCTCTCTGGAAGAGGGAGAGGGGTCAGTTTAACAAAGAGCAAAAAGGCTGGTATCAGAAGGAAGAACAACAAAGCAAGGAAAGGTCTAGATGTGGTCTCAGTTTTTTCTGTACCATAACGGAGCATCATGCTGGTGTCCTTGTCACAAAAGCACAGGAAGCAGCTCCGCACAGAGTCTACACCAGAGCCAAGCCTTTAGGGCCTGTGTTGTGAAAAACCCTAGAGAAAGGCAAACATTCTTTTGACTTGTCAGGCCCAAATGAACGGGCTTGGCACTGTCAGCAGAACACCAGTTGAAGTACAATTTGTAGTTCCTGCAGCTGTGGCCCTTCATATACCCAGGTCCCTGCCATTTCTGTAGTCACCTCCCATGGGATGACCTCCTCTGCTTGATAATCCCCTTTTACTGGGGGATGCCCTTGAAACCCTTAAGCGGGGCCCAGGGGTGTACAGTACCCAAAAGCCATACTTTGTTGATTCTGCATACCAAAAAGCCAGCCTGACAGCTGGCACAACCCAACATTGCAAAAGCATCTATTTTACCTCTTTCCTGAGCAAAAGTAATGTCCATTGTCTACTGTGAGTAAGCTCTTCTTCCAGAAGCCTCACACACAAGCAATTCCATAACTGCATGAGTCTCCAAGGAGCAGATATGATTCCTGAAGAAGCAATAGGCAGCTGGCGGATAGAAGCGATCACTGCGTGGCGGATGGGATTCCGCAGCACGCTGGAGATGGAAATATCGCCTTAACAAGCATGGACAGCCCCCAATGGACTATAAAATTCATTTGGAGACTGAGATAATTCAAAGGAGCCAAGTGGCCCAGCAATAAAAGCCGGAACATATAAATTTAAATTCAGAGAGCTCTGCAGTGCCCTAGCAATAAGTGACAGAACAACCCCCCCTCCCCCAAACAGACTTATCCAGACCCATCTAAAAGTCACAGTCTGGAGACCAGAGAAAGATGTACAGATACTGTGTTTTATAAAGGGGAAGGAGGGTCAAGGGGAGTAAATACAAGAAAAGTGTTTACATATTTGGCACATGTACAGAAAGTGTACGTGTGCCATGGCAGCCATGCTGGGTGAGTATTGTGCAAGCAGCTTTTCATTAATCACATTACTCAATCACAAACTCGCATGTAGAAGAGGCTAAATATTGTACTCTATTATATCAGGGCAGACCCATTCAAGACAACATTTTCACACTACCTGAGTGTAGCTGAGGGTGGATTATGGCAAACTGCTGTTATTCTGCTTTTATATACAACACAAATTCTCTTGTCCTTCCTCTCTTCTGTCTCCACTGGGATTCCTCCCCAAACTGCTCAGAGAGTGCTTCCCAAAGTACTTCCCTCCCAAGGAGTTAGTATGCCACTCATAAGATGAACAGCCTAAAACTGTTATAATAAAAACTTTATAGCTCTCCATCATGTTCATTCATGCTAATGCTCTCTCTCACTGTGAATATAGCAAAAAATTTCAATGCTAAAGAAGAAACAGGGGGTTTCAGATGGCATCACAGGCATGTTTTCCAGTGCTACAAAAAACATGGCAGTTCAATATACTTTTACAACAGAAGGTGTCCATCAAGGTCATTAATGACTGAGAGAGGAGACACAAGAGCAGAAAGTTGCTGATCGATGATGTGTCATAGTTTGGAGATGGAAACTGCAGCAGACATGATCCATACATTTCCATGTCCCCACAGGGAATTGTCCTAATCTAATAAGACAGGTGTCTTCATGAAGAGGTCTCAAGGGCAAAAAAGGAGGTAGAGGTCTGGCAAGTGACATCAGTTACAACTTGGAAAATTGGAAGGTCCAGGGATAGGGCTGGTCTCCCTCAGTGCAGACGTGAGGACTCCTGAGGCTTGAGGGACCCACATGGTGCAGAATGCTAATCAGCCTTGATGAGAGAGGAAAGGGACCCTGGCTGGGACAGTAATTCATTATAGCTAGTCCACCAGTCAAGGGAGTCCTTTGTCAGGGTGAGGCAGCCGCTCTCACTGATGTAACAGGCAAAAGCATTTTGATTTCCAGGCTCGGTGAGTGATGGGAGATACCACACCTGTCCCCAGAGCTTAAAAGCTGGGATCTTCAGCACCAGCAGAACAAGCCTTCATCCTAGAGGAGTCATTTTACTTTTTAACAAGTAGCAAGGGCAGACATGGACAGAAGGTGGCAACTTAAAGAGTGTACAGGAACCTCTCGGACTTGGGTTTAACAACCATTGTTCTTTTCCTCTCCCACACAAGCGGTCTTCCCAGAATCAGACCTGACTGTGATTTATTATTATCTCTAATTTTTTTGTACAGAAGCAGTACATGGGAGCTGTATTTGCAAAACAGAAATTCACTATGATAAGTATTACACACACAAAGACCAAAGATACAAGCCCTGTTCCAAGCACATTACAAACCAAGCACAGATTAGAGACCAAGATAAATATTGCAGTGTGATACACCTGATTTTTTTTTTTTAACCTGCCTTTATAAAGGAACAGAAAACACTTGTGACAATAGGTTTAAATATATGTTTAAGGAAATCCAATGCCTTTTAGGAGCAGCTGAAGCTAGTGTGGAAATAGATGAAGACATCTCTTCCAGGAATTTTTCTGCTTTGTACTTTCTGCCTTTCTTTTCCCTACCTTCTTTCATCCTAATTAGGGCACTTGCAATGGAAACCAAGTTCTTTGGTGTTTCTGAGGTAATTTGCTCTTGCTGCTTATTTTCCTCCCTGCACATCATCAGCCAGTATGTGAACCGAAGATGCTGTGGAGCAGAGAAAATGCCACCTCCCAGGAATGGAAATGGCACTGCATCGCCATTCCTCTGCTTATGAAGTACCCCTCTTTCACTATATATTTTGAGGTTTTTTTAGCGGGGTTTGTCGTCTGTATATGACAGCCACCACTGAGATCAGATTTCAGTGTGTAGGTCAAGCTGGTCAACTCAATCTTTGAACAGGTCTGACTGTTTCAGTTAGTGAAATCTTAATTGGACTTTTCAGTCAAAATAACTGTGAGACCTGTATTAGCTCTTTTTACTATTAAAGCTTAATTTTCTAAACTCAGCAGAACAAGCTGCACTGGGTAAAGGTATTTTTATAGCAATAGCTGTTATGGACTTGGGGGCTACACCATTTTAACCTTATAGAGTTCAGATAATATAACTAAAGCTTTAGAAAACTTATGACCCTCCTTGCACTTGTATATCCCTGCTGCATCCCCTTCACTGAGATCAGTCCCAGCCCTACTCTGCCCCACAGCATGGAGTAAAGACAGCTATTTCATGCACAACCCATACTCTTCCTCTACTTTTGATGGTGGGGAATTGCATCAGAAGACACAACTGAAAGCAAATCCTCCTCAGCCTGCAGTCTCAGTGAGCCTCAGGAATTAATAGCCATTGGAGGGTTTTCCCAGGAGGAATGTCAGTTGCTGACACAGAGGGCTCCCCTAAGCTGCCTCCATGAAGGACTCTGGCACCCTCCTCAGATGGTGGCATAGCCCACTGCCATCGGCCTCACATGAAAATCTGCCATTGCCATTGCCAAGTGTCTCTGCCCAGTCCTCTACAAAGCTCCTCTTGGAAAGTATCCCTTATTACTTGCACAAGAGGATTTAGGGCTGGGATAGCCCTGCAGTTTCCAGAGACATGACCATGTCCCTGCCCTTGTGTATGAAACAAGACCCTAAGGTGGCCAGTGAAGAGCAGGATGTACTCTTTTACCCTCCTAATCAGTGTAATCATCCCCCCACCATTCCCTCTGGCAGGTAATTTTCATGGAGGTGTTTCTGCAGTACCCACTCAGGGACTGTGCATTATGACAAAGCTTAATGGGATTCCACAGTCAATTACTCCCTACCCATTTTTCTGCAACAACACCATTGCACAACTGCTAATAAGTGAATTACAGGAGAGAAAGGCCTTTGCTTTGTGTATGCAGGAGATGCATCATTTGGCTGTTCAAGTGTACGAGAAAAGAAAAGATTTAATTTTTCAGTCCCTCTCTTCCCTACCTCTCCATCCTCCATGAGATGAAACAAACAGAGGGAAGATGTGCTTTTTGCATAAATTGGGGACATATGATTGATAATGTGTTATCTTGTCAGCTGGAGACACCTGCATGGCAGGTATTTATGCTATCAGAAGGGCTCTAACTGGCGAAATACAGTTTGGTGCAGATAAGGGGACCCAGGGACTCATGGCGCCAGCCCCATGAGGACAGGGGGATTAATGCTGATATTTTGCAGCTTGCTCTTATTAAATTCTGATTCCTTTTGTGAAGTGAAAAAAAGAAGAGGGGAAGAGTGATTTGTTTTAAGCAGATAAAAGACACGAGGGGTGGGGGTGGCTGGTAGAAACGGGGCTGATGAATGGCCAGGGTATCTCTTGGGAATAAAACAAGAAGTATTAAAGTATTTTATGATTGACTAGGTCTTGTCTGTCAGGCAGGGAATCAGAGGGGGGGGAATGGGTTTGAGGAGTTCCTGAGAGTACAAAGACACAGTTATATTAAAAGCAGAGCTAAATTATATAGGTGGGGGACAGAGAAAGAGCCAATTCTGTTCATTTGCTGGAATTTTTAAACATGCAGCACTACTGATGTTCAGGCACTCAGCTCCCAGCCCAGCCTACTTCCATCAGCTTCTGCTTAATGCCCATGGCAAGGCCTCTTGTTATCCACAGTGACCAAGCTCCTCAAAATACTCATATTTAGGATAAGGCTTCCTCCAAGTAGGCAGCACACACCAGGTTATGGCAAAGTTATGTACAAGGGGTCCCCAGCTGCAGCACAAGGAGCAGGAGGGGAGAGCCTCGGGCTAGGAGAGCCAGCATGGTTTCCACTCCTGAGCGTTTTCAGGATTAAACCCTTAGGTCTTTGCTTGTACTTCTATCTTAGAAAAGAATCATCTGCAATATTCATGAAAGAAAAGCCTTAACAACTTCAGATAAGCTCAGGTAATATTTTGCATATTCTATGGGAATTCCTCTAGGGCTGAAAAAGCAGTAACAAAAAAACTGGGGAGGAATGATCCCATACACTACAAGCATCAGTGAAGAAAACATACCACACTAAGCACATACACTGTGTGCAGAGAGGGTTTCTATCAGTTGCAAACAGAACCAAACCATGCAAACACAAAAAGGCTCTGAGAATGTTACAGCAAGAAAGATACAGCAGCACCCTTTTATAGGATGGGAAGGTTTGTGATGGAGACACAGATGGATCCTTTCGGTTATATGATTCTGTTTGTGGTTCTCTGGGCATGTATTATTAATATGCTACAGAGTTTTAATTAGAGCTGAGAGATTCATTCATTGTGAATAATTTATCTGATTAATTTTGCCTTGCTTCTGTTCATGAATTGTCCATAAGCAGTTTGTAATTTTCTCAAATTTATTTGTCATTTGCAATTATTCGCTGACTTGTCTCAGTAAATAATTCTCAGCATATTGTTTGTCCACAAACTGTCCCTGGATAGTCGATATTCAAGATCAAAGCTGGGTTAGATACACTTTTGTTAAATATATGCAGTAAATCCCACTGGATGTTTCTGTTTTCTGACTAACCTTTAGGATCAGGCTTCCATAGAGAATACTACTTTTTATGAGTTCAAATTTTGCTTCCTGCAAATAGTCTCTAATATTTACATAAAATTCACTGTTCCCATGAACATTCCTGCCAGTCAATATATTCACTACAATATACACAGAAGAGACCACAAAAGGAGTGTTTTATACTTGAAGCAAATAGTTCTTTTGTTACACAGTACCCCAGTCTGTTCCTGGGAGACCTGACTGAACATTTGTTTAGTTTTGGAGTATTTTTTTTTCTGGTTTGTTTTGCTTTTCCAGTTCTCCTGGTCAGGGGTAATGTTCTTCCTAAGTCACTCTCTCATGCAAACTGTGCTGCATACTAAATGTCTTGTCTTTGTGTGCTGCCTTTGCCAGCCTGTCTCAGAAGTGTCCTCTGAGCACAGGGCACTGGGATAATCACCATCCAAGCAGAAAGAGTGACCCTCACTGCTGGGCATGACAAGCCAGTCACTGCTTGCTCCAGCCTGTGTTGCCATGAAAAAACTTGGGGCACAGAAAGTGCCATACAGCTAGGCTCACTCACATGGATGACCCCCACACCCTGGTAATAGGAGAAGCTTGCCTGCCCCACATGGGCTCTTTCCTTAGATGAAACAAAATATATTGTTTTGCAATGAAGGGAGAAGTTTCTCCGCTTGCAGTGCTCAAAAACCAGTGTGAATAGTGAAAGGCATCTGTCTTAGGCTGAAAAGACAGGTATCTGCTGGGGAAAGCCGGAGCCTCCCTTGGAAACCCCCTCCCTCCGAATTATTATAATTTTTAAATTAAACGGCTCTCAGGCAAGATATGGGGAAGGAATAACCGTCCTTTACTAGTGGGTACAACAAGATACAGAAAACCAACAATAACTGCGATATTAACACCAGAGAAACAGAGTCAGGGACCCCGTGGCAGAGACAAGAAAAGGATGGGGAAGGCTTTTGCCTCACAAACCCCCTGGGCAGCTGATCCTGGGTGCTCCGGCAGGACTCCGAGGGGAAAGAAAGAAAGAAAACTCCAAGCTGGAATGCAGAAGTCCAGAGGCGGGGGACGGACGAGGTGGGTCCGCAGCTCCGTAGCGGTCTCAGCAGGACGTCCCAGCAGGGCAGGGGTGTGAGCCACGGGGGGAAGCCGAAGCAGAAGCCGAAGCAGCAGCAGCAGCCCAAGCAGCTCTGTCTAGGTTAAAACGAACCTACTTCCTCTCCACCCCTCCACCTTCCCCCTAGGCCCGGCCAAACTCATTGTCTCCCAAAGCACTCATAAGCACCAGCCATCAGGTTCCCCCGCAACAAATGGGAGAAAAATTACACAAGAGAGAATGCAAAGGAACAAAAGGAATAACACCCAACCCCCAACAGCATCTTTGCATAAGTACTAAGTAACCTCCACTTGGTAGTTTTGAATTATTGGCTTGCAGCATGGAGCTATGGCGAAACATCACCGTCGTCGGACAATGTACAGCAGGAGTTGCTTATTTTTAAATCAAGTCAGCGATGAATACTCACATATTTCAGCATTCTAGAGTAGCTGCAAAGTAAATATTGCTGTGACAGTTCTGTGGATGCTCTTAGCCAGCATCCACAAGGATGCTGGACTCTTACAAGGGTTTGTAAGCACATGCAGTCATGACATAATCAGGGGGAGCACAGACAGAAGTGACCATTTGTGTCACCTAGTCCAGCACCAGTGGAGCCAGGACCATGTGATTCCCTTCAGCGTTTTTTCCTACAGACTAGTCCAGACTGGTTTTTAACTATTGCCAGCTGTGAGGTTCCTACTTAATCTTTTCAGGACTTCACATATTTCAGCTCTCAGTATCTAAGTTCTCCCAGGCAGTTCCCATCTTTCCTTTTCCTTTCCTTAAAATTGCACATTTCTCAGTGCAATTGTATAGCTTTTATTTATCACCTCCAGGGATGGAAATAACCTGACCTGTGTTTTTCAGGTTGATTTAGGGTTTCATACCACTTTCTAGCTCAGCATACCAACACCTTCCATGTTTCCATTAGACCCATGTGTCCCCTTTGAATCCTCACACCCTCCACTCCAAGTCCCCCTGAACTCAGTGCCAAAAACCTCTGGTCCTTTGTGGGTCTCAAACACAACTTTTGATAGTCACAACCCACGTCCTAGACCTCAACAAGCCAAGCACTGCTGTTTCCCTTGCCCCTCCAATCAATCTCCCAACCATCTGGATCCTCCTGCTGCTCAAATCTGATTTTTTTTTCAAAGTCTTCCTATGATATTCTTCTGCCTTGGAGATTAGAACGGACAGGGAATACCACTGCTGTGCTCTGGATTCACTAATTTGCATTTTTTAGGGTCTTACCATCCTATAGAGCTTTGCGGTTACATGCAGTATGAACATCCTATAAGGTTTTGCAGACATTCTTTATTAACACACAATGGAATCTGCGTAGATGGATTATTAATACCTTCTTAGCTGGCAAGAGAATGGTGATATTTTCTTACGAGAAATGTAATTGTTTAATATCAAACACTATTATTTCAAAGATTTAATTGTGTAATTGGGGTCAGTAATCACTCGGTCATCCTCAGAGCAAGAGGAAATTTCAGGGTGAAAGATTTATTGTCCTGACAATAGAGAGCAAATTTTAGTATTTCTGAAAAATTGAGAACTATTAATCCTGGCATGTGTTACTCTCAAACACAGTGAACTGATAAAACTTTGATCTAATTTTCTCTTTGAAGGGGCATTGGTGGGGTGTGGGGGAGCCTGTTAACTGGCTGTGGCCTTCCACTGGAAGCACGGTGGAGCACAAAGGTGAGGCACATTCAGCTTCACAGGAGCTCTCAGACTGTGCACAAGACAGCTACTAAGAGAACAAACTGTTCCAGTCCCACTGTGCTACTAGGGGAGGGAAGACAGAAGTTGTTTCCACAACCACAGGCAGCTTAGTGGTCATGTCTCGAAGGGATGCTATTTGAATTTGCACCCAGTGTGCACACAGTTGTCTGTTTCTGGGAGCTCCAAGCAATATTTGCAATACAGAACAAGTAATACATGTGCCAGTGAATGATGAGGTGCACACATGCCAGTTGCATCAAACATATGGGTAATTTGTCTATGTGAAGCTTATGAACTCTGTTTGAGACTGGGAGCTTGAGTATTAGAAGAAACTTCAAGATTTGTTTTAATGAGAGGCTCTGAAGCCTTCTCTGATTTGTTTGGTTTTGGGTTTTTCTGTATCTAAGTTGAAATAAAATTCACAGAATGTGGCAATGATAACAAAAAAAAGCCTGCTAAATTTTCACGGTGTTCTGTGAAATGGAGCACTAAAGCAAAGCAAGAAAGAAAAAGAGCACCAGAATTGGTGAGGCAGAAATAGGGACATACTGCAGAGATGACCAGTTACTATGAAAACAAGAGTATTTCCCTGGACATTCGGAGAGGAAGGCTTTCTGTGAAAACAGAAAGGCTGCACAACTTCTGTGATGGAGACAGGATCACAGTGCCCTTGGATGCCAGCAGGGAAAGGTAGTGGAGCATGTCTTATTTTGCAGTATATAACGAATTATTCAGCAGTGCTGGTAAAGGGAAAGATTTTCTGGGATTTTTTAATATTTAGAGTTGTATATAACTTTGCTTTAAGTGACACAGACCCTTGAGAGAGGGGTCTGTAAACTCCCCCTGCCTTCAAAGGCAGAGCTCTGGTAAAAGATGGGCTTTGGCTTTGGAGCAGTGAGGACTGGTTCCAGGGCTTGCAGCAATCAAAGCATAAAGCCCAGTTTTTGTGGAAAGAACAGAAAGTACACCATACAGGGCAAGGGCAGGATAAATAAATGAGGCAAGTAGCCTATGCAGGCCAAAAGAAGCTTATAAATGTATGAACCCAGGATGCCTGGACACAGCTGCAGTATTCTGGCATGGAACCACCTAGAAACTATATCAAGGCTATACAACAGAGATGAAAGTGCAGATACCAGCTTGTAAATACAGATGGGCTGCTTAGCTTTTTACAGATGTGGGTATTACATTTGCAGCTGAGCCCTGAGATCTGCTAATGGGAAAGACTATCTGAGATGCTGAATATAATGAATTTATGGTAGTGATCCCTAGGCAGTATATGGTTTCCAGACATTTAAAAAGAAAGAGCTGTCCCTGTTAACAATGTTTTAGTAACTCCTTGCTTTTAGAATATTCTCCAAACAAACACAGGAGCAGAAACAACTTCTTTCTCTTAGGCTAACCTTCCCTTTCCCAGTTCCTTTGGCCAGGTATGTGGGAATAGCCAAGATTTACACCTGTACCTGAACTGATCTTGAGATCCAAAATTCAGTGACTAGATGCCAAATATGAACACTCTGAGTTCTACCTAAGAGCCTTTGCTAATCACTTCTGGATATAAACTTTTTAAAGTTTTGAGCCAGCTATGGAGAAACACAAGACTTCAAGCAGAATTTAAGCTGTCTATATCTGCTCAATGTATCCAGCCAGGCTGGCTAGACATGACAGCCATATCTTATTCTGAAATGCAGAAGTGCAGTTTTGCCCAGCTTGAGTGACAAAAAATAGTAGACTTTGCAAAGAAGAAATTTTGATGTGGTGGAAGACATCTGAGTCATAAAAAGAAAAAAAAAAAGATTTCTTTTCCCATTCCTTGTGCAATGTATATGACATTTATTTTTGCTTCCCAAAGATTACCAGAAATACAGGATATTTCAAGACACAGAAACTAAAACTTGCAGAGCAGGTTTTTGGAGCCCAGAAGGACATGCTTTCTAAGTCTGGCTCCATGATCCCAGAATCATGTTCTTCTGTGTACAATCTGTCCTGTGGCCCATTAAGTCAAAAGCTGAGACTTGCTGCTAAAAGACATCAGCTTTGCAAAATGCTGCTCTGCCAGTTCAGCTTGGAGGTCTCACTGCTCTTTCTTCAAGCAATGCTGCAATTTACAACTTTCCCTGTGTACAATGACTGCCATTCTCTGCTTTACTGAAATAGTTTCCTCTGGCCAAAGCCAAAGAGTGTGTTATTAGACCAGTAACTCACTCCTGAACACAGTGATCCAGGTACGGCAATCCCTCAGCATTTGCTGAAAAAAAAAGAGCAGCAGTGAAATGCAAAAATTACCCCTCCCCTCATTCCTTTCCAAATAGTGTGAATGCCAGATCCAAACCAAGTCCACAACAGAGAACATGGGGAAATATCCTTTCGCTGTGTTATGAAAGGAAAATAACAACTAGCAAGGCATGCCAAGGCTACAAATTCACAGTGGAGCCTGATGCTGTTAAAAACACACATTGCAGCAGGACAGATGGTGGGTTTATGCAGTGTCCTGCACTGAGGAGAGAGGCTCATGATGCAGCAGGCATTCTTCAGTGGGTTCAGGCTGACCTAGCTCCAGCAGAGCTCTGGTTTCAAGGAAATCTGTTTCACCATCATTGATAGCATGTCACCTCTCTCCCTAGATGATATTGGCTTCACTAGCACGCACAGGAGAGATGCTTTGTTCTTCATCTTATCTCAATGTCTCCCATTAGGACCAGGTAATTCCCCTTAAGTAATTTCTCTGCACTTTGCATGTGTGTATATTGTTTCTGGGTCTGTGACTGGTGTGTGCACCTGTGTATGAACTCACTGGGGGCCACCTGTATGCACACGTGCGTGCACACACACACACACGTTTATAGCAAATCAACTCTTTTATTCAGCTGGATTAACTGTGCAAACCCTAAGCAGCAAATATCTCCATTCTCTTGCCACATAGAGACTCCAACATCTAGAGGATAGGTGAGATGTGAAATCATATCACCAGAGCATTTTAAAGAGGCAGAACAGATTACGGGCCATTAGGCTTAAATATTTTCTCTAGAGCTCCATACCATCACTATGGACTCCATTTCGATTTTAGGAAAAAAAAATTACAAATTGTTATCGATATAAGGGTACTAGCATCTCCTGTACTTGAACTGTAGAGGATTCTTCCTAACACCTCCCTGGTCCCCAGCCATAAATACATCACTTTTTCCCTTGCTCCCTGCTGGCCAGCATGAGGGCATTTCACCTTGCTTGTAGGAGCTCAATAAGATGCAAAATATGACAAGCTGGTAGAAAAGAGAAATAGACACATATTTCATTACTGAAAAGGAAACAAAAGGTAGGCTGCAGCAAAGCTGGATAATAAATAGATTTAAAATGCTTCTGTCTAGTGCTAGTGTTCCCTTTTATGCCTACACAAGTTTCTCAGAATGAGGGTGGAGGTAAGAAGGAAAAGAAAAGCATTGTGAACACTCTGTGGAAGGACCAAAACTCCAACATGGTGATCAAACCACTCAGGCAACTCTGTCGACATAGCAGAAAAACAGGGGGAAAGAAAAGAAATGAGGAAGGGGAGGAGGGGGAAAGTCAGGAGTAATGGCAGCTTTGAAGCAGAATAGTGTAGAAAAGAGATGAGAAACATCACAGGAGAGAAATGACTAGCTGAGGAATAAATGTATTAAAAGAGCAGATTTATAGTCTAAGTGGTCACACAGGTCTCCTGCGGGCTTGATAGTAGAGTAAACCTGTCATGGATACAGACTGGTTCTATGGCAAGGCTATTCATGGCAAAAAGCTTTACTAATCCATCCAGGCAGTGCCCTGTGTGATATCCAGGGTGCTCTCCCCAGCACCAACCCACCACAAAGCATAGCAGAGGTCAGTGAGGACCCTGCTCATCCTGCAGGAGCAATAGTGCAGGGAAAGCTACCTGGAGACACACAAGGAGCATGTATGTGCTGCCTTGCTTGCCAGGTAGGGCAACATGTCCATCAGCTCTGAGTCATGTGTGTGTGACACAGCTGGATGCAACAGCCTGAATTCACCAAGTGCCCTCCAATTTCCCTCCAAAATCTTTCCTCTTCTTGCTGGTGCATTTTATTGCTGCTGTTCCTAACAACTGTGTGCCAAACATTTAGAATTATGTGCCCACTTGCAGCCACTGCAATACAATTTATTCAGCTCACCAGTAATCCTGAAGCTGGCCTAGCTTGTAGTTTGATTTGCAAAAAGCTCGGGACATATAGCTCCCAGTAAATTCTTAATCCACAAACAAGTTTCAAACCCAGTAGGATAACTAATCAGGGCTGCCACTGGCCCTCGTTGCCTCCTCCCCAGAAACCCTGAAGTCAGCTGATACCCCAAGTAAGTTTTAGTCTGGGCTATTTCCTCCCTGAACACAGTGCATCAGCGTGCTTGCCGAAAGCTGACACCTCAGGCATGGAAACCAATTCTCCGTGCTATCTGCAGAGGTTTGGTCATGGGATAATGAAAGCTTGAATTCAAAACCCACTGAAGCTATTACAGCTATAAAGAGGGAAGGAGGGAGAGCTCAGGAGAAGACAGACACAGAGGTCTATTTCTGATTGCAGGTGCATAACAGGGAAGAAGTCTTAAATATTCTGACATCTGAGAAAGGAATACTGTCCCTCTCTATTGCTAAGTCACTAGGGACAGGCTATATGAGCTTTGCCATTTCCACTTAAAAATGAGGACTACCTCTAGCACCTGAAGCGTGAATCACATGAAGCTGTTCAATGACCCAAAATAGAAGAAATGAGAAAGCACTGAATGTAGTTGCATTAATTGCACATGTACATCATAGTGTGCATACTTACTAGCATGTGGAACTCACTGTTGCTTGGGAGAGGTAGAACAAAGATTGAAACTCTTTGCTTTCTGTGCTATTCTTGTATGAGAATTTTCAAGATATGAATAAAAAACCCCCCAACTTATAGAAGTGACTGTTGGTGTGATAAAAGAACCAGGGAAATTCATCTTATTCTTCCCAAACTTTCCCTATCAGATCTCTGCATGCTAACAGGGATTTAAAATTCTATATCCTGACCATTCAGCAGCACAACCAGCTCCTACCTTGCAGCACTGTCACAGCTTGCTCGTCCCAAACTCAGACCAGAGGGTACAATGATGATGGTGCAATGTTTTTATGAGTATACCTATTCTCATTTTGGATATGAGGACAGATCTCTGTACCACCTCATATTGGATCCACATTTATTTGACAGATTGCTCCTATGATGCAAGACTTCAAAGGGAGAGGGGCAGGAAGTTCAAAACGCATGCATACAAGTGGCAGCACCACTGTAAGAAAGCATAGGGGCACAGGTGGAGGGAGCAGGGAACAAGCTGAGAGAACACTACATGTTCTTATCTCTCCATGACTCCAGCAGCCTACTGAATCCTGAAAGAGCACCACATGGCCTTGAAACATGCAGGAAACTGCAGTATATCCCCAGCTGTGCCTGTGTTGCTGTGATAAAGCAGTTGCTGCTGGCCAGGAGACAACTTTCTACTGACTTGCCCATCAGGCATCCCCTCTCTTGCTGAGCTCACTGGGAGTCATGATGCAGAAGGTGTCACCAGAAGCAAGATGGGGCCAACCAGCTGATAGGTTGTATTGCTTTTTCCAGCAAAGAAACATCGCCTAAATCAGTGGGTGATTGCAGAAACTCCGCAGTAGTGGCAGCACTTGCTGAGATCATCAGAGCTCTCTGAACTGAGCTGTTTTCTCCAAAAAGTAACAGCATAGTTATCTCAACAATAAAAAAGTGGCATGGTGACATACCACCTAATTTCAGCTTAAAGCAGCAGTCTCACTAATAAAAAAGTATGAATTCCTTAACTCTGTGCATGTGTGTGCACAGAATTTGTGCTCCACTGCTGCCCTAAGGGGCACTTCACAGACTAAGTTGAACTGTGTCCTGTGTCCTGGCAGCAGAAGTAAAGAAATCCAAGCTCATTCACTTTTACCAGAGGAATTTCAGTGAATGATTATTTAGGAATGTGGTAACACTGAGGAACCAACAGAGAACAGTCTGTAATTTGCTAGGCACTGTCAAAGCACTGAGCAAGAAACAGCTCCTGTTTAAGTGCCCACACTTTAGCAGCTAGACCTGACACTGATGCAGTGAGTTATAGGCATATTACATTTTAGGTACTTGTGTTTTCTTGCTTTTTTTCTGTGATATCTCAGTGCCCTGTGGTAGAGTATTTGCATTCTTAATGCTCCTGTAAGGCAGATGCCATTGCTGTATCTCAATGGTGAACTTGCGCAGTAGGGGACTAAATGACCTGTCCCACATCCCACAGGCTGCATCTGACAGCAGGAAATTGAACCTTCATCTCTGAAATGCCAAACGGTCTCCTAATTGCCACAACTTTATTCTTCTACCTCTCCTCTAGTTTATACACAACAATAAGGCAGTCAATATCCTTTGTGAAAAGTGGGAGCTTCCCTCCTTCTATCTCCACTCTTCCCAGTGTATATAGTATTTACCTTCAAGATCTAAGCCCCTTTGAACACACATACTCATCGCCTGACACCTGGACAATGTTGGAGGACTGCTCTGATGCCTTTACTTTCTCTTGTTCTCCAGATGAAGAAAATGTGAAAACGGAGAGATAAAAATGCACCTAAGCAATAACCCTTATAGTTATCTTAGGAGAAGATTAGGTCCTGCAAAGCAGATGCTTCTTTCAGGGCTGCTCAATAAAGCTAAGGGAACTGTTCCTTGTATTTGTAGTCACTTTGAACATACACTCTTGTGCTTTTTTTTCTGCCTTCTGCTCACCACGAGGGCTGAGCCTCTGCTGACTACTGTATGCTGCTTCCTGGGCTGGAGGACTCTGTAAAGGTGAATTGGCCTTTTTTTTTTTTTTTTTTTTTTGTTCCTAGGTTTGACCACTCAGTTCATATGAGAGGAAAAAAGGCCTTAGCTCACAAGAGGAGATTGTCCGGTGCACATCTCACAAGAAGGTGACACATCCGAAAGGCAAGAATAGGCCCACATAATGCTGTTATAGCAAACAACCACCATCTTTCATAAAAGGCATTAGAGCTCAGCTTTCCCTCATGAATCACAGGAGAGTGAGGGGGAGTTATGCCATCAACCTCAGTTCTCAGTGAAATGGATTTACCCAGGCAGCTCAAGCCCTCTTCACATCTTTAATAAAGCCATTCCCATCTACCTGCCCGAATAAAATTCTTTCTAACAGTCTCTTTGGTCAAAGGTCCCAGCTGCTGCCATTAGTTTTGCTTTCAACATGCACCCCACACTTAGGCTGCTTTGTGTTCCTTTGCACTGTGCAATAGAACAGTTCTTGATGAACAACAGTCTCCGGAATGATGCTCCCCTCCTTCCCTGTTGCTAAAACTCAGAGGTGGAAAAATCCCTCAAGAGTCACTGGGATTGATGAGCTGTTAGCAGCACCCACATGTTTTCTCAATGTTACCTTCACCTCATGCAGGACCAGGCTGCAGTGGGTGGGTACCCACTTACCTACATTTGCCCTAGCTCCCATAATATAGGCGAATTAAGATCAATTCCTGGGCTTTGGGGAGGCACACAGGATTTGTACAGCCTCTGTGTCCCTGCACAGTATCAAATTTATATTCCATGCCTGTATCACTCACACCTAATTCCACACAGCTGCCCGGTCCCACTCCCTCATATACCACCACATGCACACGTCCTCTCACAAATTCAGGTTTGCTGTCACATTGCCATAAACACATTTTGCTTTCTGATTCTTCCTACATGAATGTCTCTTCTCCACTCTATTTGCAAAGGTCCCCAGGAGGCACACTAATACCATCATGCTAGCTGAAGACTCAAGCTCACCCTTGAGCCTGAACACTTCATTTACCATCCTCACCTTCAGGTGCCTTACAGTATTGCTCAGCCTTGGTCTGTGTTGTGCTGCTACTGAAAGAGAAGGAATCAGTTTTGGTTGAGAGGAGAAGAGGGATGGTTCAAACCTAAACCCTGCCCAGACAGACAGAGATAGCTGATGGCCATGTCTGAGCTCATGCTGAGGCACAGAGCACAAAGACAAGGACTGATGGAATGAAAATGTCTTGCTTGCACATCTCTTGCACACTTTGCTAATAAATTTGAATTTATTGAGGCTCCTTCTGAATGGCACTTGTCTTTAAATGTCTCTTGACAATACTCAATCTCCCATCTCTCATGGTTAGGAAGGAGTGATGAACAAGGAGACATAGTAATCTCTGTTCCAGTCTTACAGTGTACTGAAAGAGAGAAACAGATGGTTTAATACATTCTCTGTCTTCCTCTTTTCAACCAGTCCTGATACTTGCAGAAGTGCTAATCACCCAGATCCTCAGGGGATAAATTTTTGCCCAGCCCAGATAAATAGTTCCCATCCCATATTTTCTACTATCCTCACACTGTTAATCTTGATTCCCTCCCCGGAAAAGACCAATTTCAGAGAGTAAGGAGAAGAATAAGCTTCTGCTGCCATTTTTGTGTTTGGTTTTTCCAATGAACCACTCAGAAAGTACAAGTCCCCTTGCACAGGTCAACCCTGACTAACCATAAACAGAAATAGGCAGACTCCCCCAATTGTCACAGGTACCAGTTCTCCCCATGTGATGCTGCTCTACAACATGCAGTCTGTCACAGCAAACAGCACATGCTGACACAGTTCTTCCCAGCCAAACCCACGGAGCCACAGTGACAACAAAATTACAGAACAGCCTGGTCACTAAATTACCCAGCAGCTATGAGACAAGCCTTCTGAATTGCCTTGTTATTATTTCCCTAATACAGTCTGCTATAGCATCTGGCAATGTGGTATCTTTCAGAACTAAGCATGCAGTAAAACTGTGTGATTAGATAGTTAACTGTCTTGTGATAACAAGGTAGGGATTTGCAACCAGCTAGAAAAGGAGAGATTCTTCCCAAGAGAGCACAATCTAGCCAGGAGTGCTCAGACTCCAGACTGAAACACACATGATTACCCCCTTTAACATAAAATCCCCAGAAAAATCTCACCCCCAGTGAGATTCCACTAGTGGGAGAGAAGGGAGGCATAAGGATTAAGGCTGGTTTTGTTTTTCTCTTTTATTTTCCTATGTTAATTCCCCCGTACTGGCTGGTCAGCAGAGAGCAGTGATTACCTCTGTCAGGGAGAATGGGGAGGACAGCTTACTGTGGTTAGTCCTCCACGGAGAATTGCAGGGGCCTGTGCGGCTCTAAGCTGAACTCTTGGGGACCACAGCTGTTAGGGAGCCTCCTACTGGACTCCTGTGGTTGTGATAGCATCACACATTTTTCTGCTGGGGAGTCGGTACATGGGAGTTGACAACAGACAAAAGCCAACCCAGCCGTAGCTGTCTTCTCTACTCTGACCTATAGAGACATCCAACTCCTCCTAAGGGTGAAGTGGTGACACCCAGAGAAGAGCACAAATCCCGTATTTAAAAGTGGAAGACCTGAGCTCAGGGTAAGAAAAGAGGGTGTGATCAGTCTCACATAAATTAACCTTTACAAAACTCTTTAAGATTCTAATTAATTTCCGATTCTGGCAGCACAAAGGACCAGGTAACCATAATGTAGTTACAGGAAAGTTGCCATGTAATTTGCTGTGTAGGTGGATACTTGGGATACTTGTCAGGTAATTACTGTGTGGTTGAAGGAGGGTGTGCAAAGGTTTACCATGGGTGAGTGATGACTTTTACAGAATGGAAGTAGGGGGCAACCTGACTTCTCATGCCCCTTCTCCACCTGCCAGGAGGCAAATACCACATCCCCACAAACGTGGAATTCATGGCTCGTATGACGGGGCGTAGCTGGAGAATGGGTTGCTTTTCTGCTACTGTATGTGCAAACAAACCACAAAAATGGTGCTTCCTACCCTGAGGAACATCTCACACTTAATAGGTCAGGCTGTCTCACACACAGATTCCTAAGAGCCAAATTCTCTACACATGGGCCCCAACACCGTGTGATTTGAGACTGGATGAGGCATAAGACCTTTTCACTCGTAATCATCTCCAATCACAGCTTAGTACTCTCACCTGATATTTCTCTCCTAACAACTGTGGATTTTGGTTTCCACATTTTATTGAAGCAGCCCTTTGATTTCTCTCCCAGTCCCCTTCCCTGGCACTGTTAACCAAACAGGTAGGCAAAGCACATGCAGTCATTTGCAGTTATTCCATATCCAGCTCTGGGACAGCTCTGACCTTTTTCTGTTTGTGTACAGCCTGTTTGCATGTGCACAACAAAATGCATTCCCTTGCACCTCTTACACAAACACATACTATAGTTTTAACTTTGTTCTCCTTCTGCATCACCCTACAATGACTTGTGAAACTGAACACATCCTTTGTATCAGGAGGGGTTTTGTAAACCTTGGTTGGCTGGACATGCAAGGAAGCTCTTACGCGTAAATGGAAATTGGTTTGAATCTTCAAATTCAGTCATCTTCTTCAGCTCACATGTTCAGAATTCTCAGACCCTGTTACATCTGTGATAAGCTAAGTCCCAATCTTAGACACCCTTCTCCCTTAACATCGAGGCACCTCGGTGTTTTTTATCTACTCCAAGCAGCCCTATTTCACATCCTTCCCAGAAGAGAGATGCTCATGTCAGATCTCCACAGCAGACCTACCATGGGAGAGCTCAAAACATGCAGTGGGCAGATTGCTCATTACATACAATTTATTTAGCAGATTCTGTCTTTTTTTTTCCCCTGCTGATAGATGGTCTATGAACAAACTTTTATGCATTTATTATTGTTTATTATTTATTTATGCAAAATTGTTCAATGAATATTTTACATGGGCAAATTTCAGTCTGGGTGTTTGTAATGAGCTTTCATTCGATTAGAAAATTCTGAATATTCATAATGTCTAATTGGCCATCTCAGTCACATGGCTTTTTTTTCTGCCCCCTTGCTAGAAGACTTAAATTTTATTAACTACTTCCATTCCAAGGAAATTTCTTCTCTGGATGGAAAGGATGAGAGTGATTGGCCTGAAGGCGTCTTTCAGAAACACAGGTTGTTGCAAGAGAGACAAGTCTGAGGCTACAGCTCTATGGCATAAAGCAGAGCTTTGCCAAGATCTGCAAGCCAGTTTTCATACTAGAAGCAGTGTCTTCATAGCAAAACATCCCAGGTATGCTCATGGAGGCATTTTCCTCTCCAGGGTTAAGTAGCCAGGCAATACACTAGCCTAGCACACAGTTAGGTTGTTTTAGTCTTGGCTGGATATCTTTGCATATTACTGCTCCTTACTTGTAGATATACCAGGGCGAAATTTGGTCATGTTTAATGTGGGAGGCTCCACTTCAGTTAGTCCACACTCCTAATGCTTCATATGGACTTCCAAAGTCGATTATCATTCCCTTCTATTGTGGGAACATCAGATAAACGGCTTCCTAATCCTGGCTATCTCTCCATTTACTGTAAAGAGCCCACACCAACACGGCTACAGGCATTTGTGCTGTAAGTTGCAGATATTTAGTAATTGGCAATTTCCCTCATTCTGAAGAAGAGGTGAACATTATCAAACTGCCTGATGCTTAGGAGTAGGCACAGTAGAAGAAAACATATTTGAACTGCAAAGAGCATGGCAAAATCTCAAATCAGCATCTCATTCACTTTGTGATGTGCCCATAGTATCAGAACATGTCAAGAAGGAAGAAGGGCAGAGGGGCAGAAGTAGGAGAATTTGTGGCATTATCCTACATATGATTTGGTCATTTCAGCCTTTTCTTATGCACCCCTGTGCATCTGGAAGGGTCACATCAGAGAAAAAGGTACTAAATCCCAGACCCTAAAGCTATTTCTACCCCCTGGTTCCTGCTGTGTGACAGGATGGGTGTGCATGCCACTGTCACAGGGCACATACAGGCACCTGGAGAGCAGTACATGACAGGAAAAGCCTTAAAGTCCATGGACTGTGGTGCCATTTGGAGGTGTTGCTCTTTTCTGAAAAGAAGCTCCAATTCTGCTGCTCTAATTCTTTAGTGTGGGGCTAGGAATCAAACTCATTTTGGTTGAACATGCAGTTGAATGCAGGGACACAGACAAAATACTCTAACACTCTTTCCTCAATCAAAGAAATTACATGATATTAATGCAAGGTAGCTTGGGTTGACTTTACCTGCGTTAAAGCCAGGAAATTTAAAAAATGATAGTTCCCACAGCAACCTTAACTCACCCATGTTGCACATATCTAATAAGGCAGAGTTAACAGCATACACATGAATATAAAATACTACTCAAGCAAATCTCAGCCATCAAATTGCATTAATATTGATTTGTTTCTTTTAATAATAGATTGTCCCATCACTGCTTTCAAGAGAGCTTTTTATGAAACTATTTTTAAAGTTAAGATTAAAAAAAGAAAAACCCAGCATATTTTATTCACGTTTGATATTTAAAAGAGGCGACATTGTTTCTCCATATGAGAAAACTGACAAATAGGTAGAATTCATTTTTACTGTGTTACAGTGATTTCAGCTGTGGATTTTTTAATTAAAATTTTGAAACCTAAGTGTGATGACAGCCAGAAGAGACATGATCAAATTTATTGAAAAAGATATGAGATATTAATCACCTCCTTCACAGCCTAGGTTTCCTTTATTTCTATCACTGAGCTGAATCAGTGCTGGGGTTAAGTCACCTCATTGATGGGTACCAGCCTAGGATACAGTTCATTCAGGGCTATACTAGACTCCTACCCAAATCAGCAGGACCAGAAAAAAAAATTTAAAAAATAACCATAAAATCAAGTGGAAAAGGACCACAGGATCCTGATCCAATATCTGATTCAGTGAAGGGATAATTTGTGTTAGTGCATGCTGCTCAAGATGTAGTATGTGTGTTGAAAGTGGCTCTTTGGTTGAGACACATGAAGATCAGCTACTTGATGTCCTGAAAGGCACCAGTGAAATGAATAGCAAAGCTGTGTGGGAATTCTAACCCTAAATAACTGGAGATACTGTAATATAACCTAAGAACATCAATGCTGCTATAAATGATCACCTTTCACAACATGCCTTACAGAGGGTCCAAACTGAATGGATATGAAAGGAAATTGTGCCCAGAGATTAGGACTCAGCAGACAGATATGGACAACTGGTATTGCTCCGGTGCTGCTGCAGAGCTGCTCGGGCAGCTGCTTGGGGCAGGAGAGCTGTGAGGGCTGCAGGGGAACCTCGACTGAGCAGTGCGAAGCCAGGCAGTCTGCACAGCACCCTGGAAACCCTGGCAGTTCTTCCCAAAGGAGTAGCTGGCACTCGGCGACTACCAATTTTAGCAGCTCTCTGGTTAAGAACCATAGTGCTCACAACCCTGTGGCCAGATCTCACAGCACTCAATGGCAGCAGTCTGGAGTCACTGCAGCACACAGCTCTGTTCTTAAAAGACACCCTCAGGCACAAAGAAAAATGAATGAGCACCAGGAATTCAGCTGGTTCTTTGAGAGTCATTCAGTCAAGGGAAAATATAACCTCCTTTTTCTCAGACCCTGACACCTGACTCAGAAATGAATCATCAGGGAAAAGAAAAAAAAAAAAAAGCGCAAAAAAGAAAAAAAAAAAAAGGCAAACAGTTTCCAAGACTCTTGTGTCTCATTTTGTTTCGGCTTTTAAGATAAATAACCCCCCTAATTTGATTCCAAAGTCCTTGTAAAACCACCTCCCCCAGCCTCTTGTTTAAAGTTGCCAGCTCCTCGTTTAAATTAACTTGCTAAATGTTCGAGTCCCTGCCTGGTTGGAGTCCCTATCTGGTCCATCGGAGGAGCCTGGCTGCTCACGTGGCAGCTCTCATTAGCGAAAGGCAGGGACTCAGCTGTGCCGGCTTTGATAAGCCCGGCTCCGCTCTCACAAGTACGCCGCAAAGCAATTAAAACAGCAAAGGGCCCTTTCCCCCCCTACTATCCTTCTTCTTCCTTCTCCAAAGCTGAATAAAAATTATTTGATAAATCATTCTTTTCAGAACTAAACACTCAGGCGAAGGAAGGCGGAGGAGGGAAAGTCAGCGCAGGGGAGGCAAGTGGCTCCTGAGTGGCTCCCATTATTAGCCCGTAGCCGCAGCTCGGCGGCAGTAAGGACAAATCCCGGTGCTCGGGGTGGGGCAGTGGCACCGCGATGCTCCCCGCCATCCATCTCCCGCTGCTCCTAGACCTCAGGATATGCTCCGCATGTGCACATTTGCGTGCGGAATGGATGGGAGTCGGAGAGGTGCTCAGGACAGTATCAGCCCGGTGTTATTATACTGCCTGCCTTTAGATGCTGTGCAGGCACAACTCAATTCCCTCAGCAGCGTCTGAATTCCTCTGACTTAAACTAGGGAAGAAAAGCCTTAGGAGGCTGATGAAAAACACAGTTTGGAGGCGCTCGGCTATGCTACCATTGCCACCATAGCAGGAGCCAGAATTGTATGTTTGAAACAGCCCTGGAGTTTTGCTGTCTGTCTGCAGTGTACAGCCAGTGCACTGTGCTTTTCTGGGACTCCTGCACATCGATATAACCTTCCTGATTACAGAGAAGTAGAAAAGATAGGAAAGTCTGAGTACCACCTAGATTAGATTAAGTGATGCACTGAAGTGCCTACTGATTAATGTGGAACTAACATAAGACCTCCTGCAGGAAGCAGAAACAAAGATGGGACTCAAGGAGTCAGGAAGAGAGGAAGGGTTGGCATGGCAATAACACAGCTCACAGTCAGAGACCTGCTTCTGCAAACCGGGCTTGGCATTCACAGAAGGGAGCACCTGATGGCCAGGGATTGGATGGAAAGGCTTAATTAAGACTGCACTATCCAAGAACAGACGTGTTAAAACATTAGCCAGTATTTAGGCTCTATCTATGTTTTTCAAATGTATCTGTGAAATTCTTTTTATTAAATGGGATTCTGACAAGTGCTTGAATTTAACTGCTTAGCCATCTAGTACCATCACGGGGATTGGCCAACCACCTCTGAAACTCTGTGTCTCTCCTTACTTAGTCTGTGATCATGATCTGGTTTGTGAGCCAGGCTTTCCAGTCCTCATTGTGGGAATTATCAGTAATTTCCCACAGCATTAGCAACTGCAGTTTGTAGTGAGAAGAGAGATGCAAAATAAAAGGTAATTTGGAAAAAAACTCAACAAAAGCAAACCAACTCCAACAAAAATACTGCACAGAAAGGTTTCCAATCAGCAGCACATACCCACTACAATGCAAAATGAAATAACTGTAAAGCTGCAAGACCCTGCTCCTTTTCCCCTATGTCGCAGAACCACCTGATCACACCAGGATGAACTCTGAGTGAAGAAGGGTTAACATGCAAGATGTTCTATACAATTTCTTCAGAAAAGAATTCTCTCTCTTGCTGTCACTTACAGAAATGCTAACAGTTCATCCATTTAGGTGACAACATCTCTGATTTAGAAAAGCAGTTTCAGAAGAGGGGAAGTATATCAGAACATCTGGGAAGTTAAGAGAGAGAGAAGCTGGGAACTGGGAGTTTCCTGGCAGCCTCAGGTGGATGCTACTGCAATGATGCATGATAAAGAGGCATGGAGAGAGAGGCAGAGGGTGTAGAGGACACAGTGCAGTTTCCAAGTGATCATCCATCACCACTGGCTCTGCCTTCTCCTTTTCATGCCAACAGGTGATGGAGCCTCATCCATAAAACATTTCCTGGGTGCCACTAACAGGAAGACACATTGAAGGGTTACATTCACTCTGCATAAGAAATAACTTCCCAGATGAAGGAGAGAGCTGCCACTTTTAAACTCTCCATGCTTTCCTCCTCCCCACCTGTCCCTGTATGCTGCACCCAAGAAATCATCTGTCTCTCTCCACCCGCTTCTCCTCTTCTCAACAGCTGCTTATGTGATCCATACCACAGGTTCCTCTTCCATAGGTACTTTTTATGTATTTTGTATACTTTATGTGTTTGTTGGTTTTGTTGGGGTTTTTTGTTTGTTTTTTGTTTGTTTGTTTTGTTTTTTAAAATTTATTTTTAATACAGGATACCCCACATATATAGACCTGTGGATACTTTTCATAATCACAAGAGGAAAATCAGTTTCCAGCATATCCAACAGCCCCTCCAGCTCCTGGCTTCTCTCAGTTCGTCACTCCCTTCTCACATGCTCCTTAAACCATTCCTAATTCATACCCTGTACAATTTAACATTTCAACAAAAAGTTGAAACAAACATGCACACTCAGTAAAACACAACAAAAGCATATGGTCTTTGTTTAGCCAAGGTGACAGGACCCTAATGACTAAAAGAGTCAGGACTACAAGATCTCTGAAGGTTCTGCTCCCAAAATAATTAAAACAGAAATATGTAGGAAGGAAAAAAAGAGAAAAAGTGTTCTAGCAGGCATAGCCACTAACTAAATGATTTTCTTTTAAATTTACAAACAAGAAATGGCTGGATGATTCCTTAAGTACTTTGGATTCGGAATCTGAAATATGACTCAAGTTACACCTGATGGAATCGGCAGGTTTTCATGTAATGTTCTGGAATTGAATGATCATTTTGACAAACCTCTGCATGCATCAGCAACGTTGGCAGCCTCCACAAACAGGAATTAATTCCTTAAATAGCAGGGAGAGCAGAGGGGGCTGCAGGGAAGCCATGAAGGAGGGAGGGGCACTGCAAAACTGGTGTGGAGAGCCCAAATTTGGGAGAGCTGGGGGGATGGGGGGGATGGAAGGGGGGCAAGGCAGGGAGGGGCACTGGCAGAGCTGGGTGTAATGAGTGATGTGCAGCAGCTGTTTTTGGCCAGCTCCCTCATTGCATATTTTTCACTAGAACTAGAATTCAACCATTCTTAATACCAAATCCTGTGCCATTTATTGCCTGACTTACCAGACCTAACTCATTTCTGCAATTGCATTCCTACATTAGCAAATCGATGGTTCTGACTGCCAGCCTCAGCTGCCAGCCATCCAAGTGTTTCCAGAAATGTATTGCACTTGATGTTACGATATTTACTTGTCTCCTGAATGAGACGTGGAGTATCTGGATAGTAAATGAATCTCACCTGTAATTAAATGCTTCTAAGAGATAAAGTAGCTACAGAATTAGGGTGAGGGTATGTGTTGAAGATGGATATATGCTCTCTGAGCACTCTGCCTGCATTTTGGAGGATTAAACATCATAGAATCATGGGAAGCTAAGAATACAAAAGGGAAGGAAGAGAGAAAAAGAAAAAAAAACAGAGGAGAAATAAGACCTAGAGACATCAAAGCATGACAGTGAGACGGAGAAAGCTACCTAAAGAAAGAAAGGCAGGTGGAATCACTGAACAAAGAACTAGGAAAAGGAGAGAAAAGCTCTGTAGAGAGCCACTGAACACAGTACTCCGCCTTCAATCCCCTCCAGAGGAATAAATGCTGACCTTACTTCTTTCTTGGCTTGTCAGGGACTGTTTGGCTGAAATAAGTCCAGCCCAGCAGCCCTCTCTCGCTCTCTCAGCATTAATATATTCATTTCATTATTCAATTATTTAAAACATTTCTTATGTTCCATCTATTTCACACAGATGGAGATGGGGTGAGCTGTTCCCTCTCTCCTGTACTGTAGGAGCCTTGAGGAATGTAGGGCACAAAGTGCTCCTCGGCACTCCTTCCTCCACCAGCTTCACCCTGGCTCCAGCACCAGGTGCTGCTATCCATGCACCTCAGACATCTTGTTTAAAAGGACACCGTGCGAGTGCCCGCTGCCACTGCAGTGTCCCCTGCACGGCATAGGGTGCTCTGTTGTCACCGCGAGCCCCGCGGGCTGTCGGAGGGAAGCAGAGGCACTGGAAGCTGCTCTCCTGTCAAACTCTGCTGGCCCCTGCAGACAAACTGCTGCCTCACGATGTGTGAATGTAAAGCTGCAGGTTACAGAGACTCTTCCTCTCCATTTGTCTATCAGCTTTTGAGGGGCTAATTAGCTTGCTAGTCATGATGTGTCTCCCAGGCTTCCAAACTACCATAAATATCCTTCTTTCTTCCAGGAGAGCATTAATGTGGATTCTTGGATAGGACACCTCCAAAGACAACTTAAAGTGCTGAAGGCAGCAGGGTTCATGAGTGAGTGTCATTCCTCCTACAACATCATTAGCCCTCGTGTCCCAAAGTGATGCTGAGAAGGGCCATCTGTAACACAGAGTCCTTGAACATCTGCAATGACAAGAGAGTCAATGGGTATTACACACCACTGCCCCACAAAGAACACTACTAGAATCTCATGGAGTAAAGATCCCTGCTGAATCACCTAGCCAACCCTGCCACCCAAAAGCATCAGCCACATTAAAATTCTTTCTGAAAGCTGTTTTTCTAACCTATCCTGAACTCACAGTGGTGCAGGGTCCATGTCCCCCCAGGCCCTCCCCTCCATTATGTCATAACAGTACCTGAAAATAACTTTGTTACCACAAGGGAGTTGTCCTTCTCTACCCCCATGCCCATCAAGAAAACCGTTTACAAGCGTTGCTGTATACTATCAACTCAATAATTTTGACTCCCATCAGACTTTGTGCTATGTCACTGTCAGTTTTCAAGGGAGGCTGCCTAATAAAGGTATCTCACACACAAAGACATTATTCTGTCCTCTATTTCACTAGCAGTCTTTGTTTGCTGCAGCTTACTGAACAGCCAGGCCTGCCTGCTGCTCTGCTGTGTCTGTACTGCCTGGCATGGCCTGCTTGTTTAGTGGCACTGAGGAACAGGAAATTCAGCTGGTCTTGAGTGGTACCATCTGTGTGGGGTTTGCCTTGGGCTTCCTGCAGCTTTTCACTAGAACTGGTGGGTGTATCCAGCCCCCAAAACCCTCCTTTGAGACAGAGCTGGGTAAGCATTTTCAGGGACTCTACCAGATATTTTTAGTTTAGCTTAGCTATTTTTTTTTCCTGCAGAAAGAGTTAGCTATTTGACAAACATTTTCCTGTACCTTTATTAGCAACCCTTATTGTGTTCAACCCTTACGAGAGAATTCCCTCAGTGCAATTCCATTCAGGCAATTCTGCTAGTAATCTGCATGGCTACTGACACTAAGGCATCGTAGCAGATAAGGAGAGAGCACCTGGGGAATTCTGCCTTTTGCTTAGCCACAAGGATTTCCTGCAGTGCATTCTCAGACTTTTGTCCAATTCTGTGATAAATGTTCTGAAATGATGGAGTGTGCAACTGTTCTCTTTATAGGAAGACTTCATGAGCCAAGAGCAACTCACTGACACAAAGTGAATCTGGATAATCAACCCCATTTGCATTCTTTCCCTCCTGATGCTAGCTAAAGCTGGGTAAACAATTCTGAATGAATCATTTATTAGCTTAATTCTACCTTCTCCAATTCATGAACTGTCCACTGGCGCTTCCCAGTTTTATTTCCTCCAGCCTATTTTCTCTTCAGAATCATTTGGGTATGAACACAACAAATTCACTGAAGTCAGCAGGATTATTTCTTTGCAAAAAAGGACAATTTCTTTTCATAAAAGTAAGCTTGTGCTTGAAAGCTGTTGTTGAACAGGGCTTGTCTTGATGGATCTTGTTTGTTTTTTTCTTTAGAAACTATCTTTAATTTTCAACTTACTTGTTAGCAGTTGAAATTTTACAACTACCTTGAATACAAGAGTCATGTGGTACGTTTGCATAATCTTGGTGGGTGAAAGCAACTCCTAGAGCACTTAACTTCCTAGGAAACCAACACAATTCACAATGTGTTTTCTCAGTGCCACAGTACCAATACTGCAGTACAAAAATGTCAGGAGTCAGACCCTCAAAGCTAAAAATCATGAGGTTTTGTGTTTTTTCCAAGTAATAAATATTAGGTTCTTTTCATTAGTCCTCTTGCTTTTTAATCTTTCAGGTCCATTTTCTTCATCAAAACCACATTGGCCAGAAACATGCTGTTTCAATGAAAGAAAAAAATATCTTGACTTCAACAGCAAGGCTTTCACAAACACAGTGAATACAACAAGCTTCACAACAAAACATGAGTGCTGGCAACAGCTAACTAAACAATTATGCACTAATAATACAAACTAAACATTACTTTGCCATGCTGAATTGATTCCCATGTTTTCTACAACAGTTCCAGCCAGGGGACTTCTTTCCTGAGATAATCACACAAATCAAACTCAAAAGGGGTAGAACAAAATCAGGTCCAAACTGCATGTTCAAGACAGTGCTGAAGGAAGGATTTTGGCTTCTAAACTCTATTTACTCCCTATTCAGGGTTGCCCTGAACACTAACTTTTTGTCCAGGGAGCCTTTCCAGTATATCATCCTCTGTCCTCGTCTCTGTGTCAACTAGGTAAACACCTCATCTTCATTCGTAAGGTGGTCCCTTTGCTTGGTGTGACAATGCCAGTCCTCTGTCACTTCAGTCTAATATACAAGCATCTACAACACTGCTCAAGGACTGGATTTCTTTTTACAGGAGCGTCTAACTCATCTCCTAAGCAGTGTCCTCTCCCTTCCTTGTACCTGTTTGGAAAGAGCAGCAGCCAAATCCCTCTCCAAGAGCGATGTGAGCACTCCCTCTGCTGTCACACACAGGCTCCTGGCAGCTGGGCATTCCATTGCCTTGTGCAGCTCCTGCCCTCCCACAACTAATAGCTATTTGGCTGGCATTTGTCTCACAGTGGAAGGGTTACTGCAACGCATGGGGGGAACGTCTGGCCACAGGAAACTCAAGTGGTGGAGATGTTTCCAGCCCTCTTGCCCCCATCAGACCTGGTAATTTCTAAACTGGGGGCACACATGCATTGCCTGCGCTCTGTGAAATTCAATTTATACCAGTGGACAAGAAGTCAAGTTCATGATCCCCGGAACAGGAGAGCAGATGGCTTTGTGCTTTTGATTTTTTCAAGTGAAACCATCTGGTTAATTCTCTGTGGCTTTTGTGTGTGTGTGTTAGCAGAGAGAGACACAACCCATTTCCCTGTCGAGGCTATGTCTGCAGTCACAAGGGAAGAATTTGTTACTTTGGAAGTGGATCCTGCCTATCCCAAGCTTTACAGATAAAGAAGAGGTATCAGTATGGCTGTAGTCACTAATACTAGCGAATGAGGCATGGCATGATAATGTATCAGCAAAGTTATGGCCTTTCCTTACTTTCCCTCAGAACCAAAGCCTGCTAAGACAATTCTCACACATCTACCTGACAGGCCACAAGTCAGGAGATTTGACCTGATTTATCACAAAGATTGAGAAAGAGTGTACCACCCTCTGAACAGCATTCTTTCCCTTCTCCCCTTAAGCCTTTATGCCATGTTCCCCCATCTTTCAGTCAAGCAGGTAGCCAAGCACCCATACTCCCAGCTTTTCATCCACAAAACACTTTTGAAGAGCTCAGGCAGTGCTGGCACCCCGGTTTTACAAATGGGCTTGAAGCCCAGACAGACTTCTCTCAGTCAGATGGGAAACACATGACAGAACAAAGCCTCATGCTACCTAGCTTAACTCCTTAATACAAGAGATGGCAAACAAGTTGTCAACTGCTGCCAAATTTGTTTAAAGCAAACCAACAAGAAAGCTTTGAAGGTTTTTATCACTGTTTCCAGCCCAAGTCTTAGTGAAAGCTCGACTTGGCATTGGTAACAATGACCTGCCAATGCTGCTATTCCCACTTGGCCAACATTACCTCCATGACAAAAAGTTCCTGAGCTGTCTTCCCACTTGAGGCAGGATGCTGCAGTGGTTCATACCCAGCCTCTCAAAGTCTCCTGTCAGTTCACCAGACCAGGATCTATTCCTGCATCAAGCACCTGCTCTAGCATAGCGTTTCCATACCACAGCCACATCACCCTGATAGCCCAGAAGGAAATGTGCAAATATTGTCTGATGCAAGGCCTGTGTTTTCAGCCCATCAAACCATCTTCTGGTTTTGATCCTATCACTGTGTTTAAATTCAGGTTCTATGGGCCTTGTGAATCCTGCTTCCCATTGCAGGCAGGTTCAGGCTCCTCCTACCCATTGCTGTGTTCCTTGTGCAGCTTCCTGCCAGCAGAAGGGAAGCCTCTTGGCAGGGCTACTTATGGAATGGAGACAGCAGTATCCTCAGTGGCCACTCACAGTGTCACCAGCAAAATTAACCTGCTGGATGAGCAATATACCTTGCAACAACAGAAAAAATATCTTCCTAAATGTTCTTCAACCTAACTGATCCTGGAGCAGTCAAATTCCCTCTTGGAAGCAGAACTTCCGACAGCAAATAGGCAGCTAGCTGCCCATGCAGGACTCTTCTCTGGGACACACTCATGCCTGGGGCCAGCATGTCGCTCTGACACAGAGAGGACAGTGGGTGCGGCACTTGGGACACACACTGGCACCCACAACCAAAAGCATGGCTGGGGAAACCAGTACCAGGTGGATGAGCAGTCACAGGGAAGCACTACGCACTGGATTGGATTGAGGAGAGTGCACGGTAAGTGTAACTGTGCTGCTCTCTGTTGGCTGCAGCACAGGGAACAGATACAGCTTCAAATGCTGTTCTTACTTGAATTCAAGTGGATTCTTTAAAGAGCTTTACAGAACAAACCAGCATTTGGGAAATTTGCAGCTTCCTACATTATAACATGAAAAGGTCAAGACTGAAAGTGCATGAATTTTATCCTGTGGGCTGGATAATGAAAATTCAGCTATGGGTGACTATGAAACAATTCACAATCAAATGCAAACCAGGAAAAAGAAATCCAGACCACATGATTTCCAATCCCTTACCATAACTAGCCGTTCTTCCTCATTCCTTTATCTTTCCTTTTCCATTTCCCCGGGCAATTTCCACATCATTGTTCTTTGGCTTTCCTTGTCATAGCTTGCAGCAGTGTTTCTGCTTAGCAATGCTGTGCCTGAAGCAAATGGGGAGCACTGGGGTGAGGAGACTGATTGGGAATGTGCTGAACTAATGATGGTCAGAGGCCAGGGTGGAAAAAATGGAAGCAAATGCAGTCCCTCAGTGCTAAAAACTATTAAAAATGGTGGTTCAGTCTTTATCTACAGCATAGGTAATTTCTCACAAAGAAACCCCTATCTCCCTCAGAGAACTCTTACCTTTGGGGTCCATGTACATGTAGCTATAACTCACCAGTCCCAGATGCCATCCCACACATATCCTGCCCTGCTCAGCTGAGTGTGGATGTTCCCTGATGTTTCTAGCTCCTTCTCCATGTCTTCCCCTCCCAAACTCCTACTCACCTAGAATTTTTTGTCCCAAGTAGATTTATAGATAGAGAGATGTTGTACAGCTGGGCTGCTCTCTGCCCACTGGCTTGTAAAGGCAGGGATGGCTTTCAAAAGGAGAAAACACACTTGGAGCTAGATTCTAGTATAGTCTTGACTGGCTAGTGGTTAGGAATAGCCAGAAAGTAAGAATTCTATATGAGAGAAAGATGGAGTCTTTTTATATGTGTTTTGAGGCAGAGACACAGATGATGCTTTTTGTTTTCAGGACACTGTTCAGTCTACTGTTTCATTGTCTTCCCTACATCAGAGGGAGGGAAAGTTTTCTCAGAAAATTTTCATCAAATTTACACTAATGGTCTTGACAAGGAGTATTTTCCATGAAAGTAAGCAGGTTTTCGCCGGCATCATTTCACCTCTCCCCCTCTCACCACCATGACTATTTCTGCAGCTGTAAAGGAGCAGTCCATATGTATCCCGTATGTGCCTCACCGACCCTACTTGTTTCTAGTTCAGGATCAAATACCTGCCTCCAGTGTCATCATCCACAGGCAACGCAAAGAGCTTAGAGCTTATGAGAGGAGATGGAGAACGAGGTGCCCTCAACTTTTGCTAACACCTGGATCTATTTAAGAAACAGTGCCTATGGGAAAAGACAGTTCAGAGTTACACTCCTGGCTGTGCCAAGTTGCTGTGCCACACTGGGTGCTTCCCTTACCTCTGTCTCCCCTTCAAAGACAAAATGAAGATTCATACAACACTGTGAGAAAGGACATCAACAGTACCTTAATTTTTCTGGGGTTAGAAGAGCCAGAGTTGATCCTTTCACACCTCCTGCCCTGCTGCAAGTGGGAAAAGGTCAGCACTGCTCTGGGAGCAATGCAAAGACAGCAGAGCAGAGGTGCACTGCTCTTCTACAAGGGCAAAGGCAACTAACTGAAGCTGGGTAGAGAAATCCTTTCATACAACACTGAATACACAGGTGTTATAATGATGAGGCCTGCTCAGCTTGCTGAGGACAGGGATGTGTGCAAGCATTTCAGAGGGGTCTTTATTTTGCACACAACCCCAAATCTTTCATGCAGAGTGGTACAGTCCCTCCTGCAAATGCTTTGCGTGAGGTTGCAAAGCTCATTTTCCCGAATCATTGTAAAGCTACAGCTTCTGTCTCAAATGGATACAGCGGTGCCTGTGGTATCTCCACAATGGACCTTCAGTACCCTGTGGAATGGCAGTAATTATGCCAGTGTCAAGCCTGGGCTGCATCCCTTCCTCTGCCTGAGAATCCAGGGCAGAGAGACCTCTATATACAAACAAGCCATCCAAATTGGAAACTTGACATGCACACTCCACCAACCAAAACACCAGAGGAGGACACCTGTTCACAGCGTTTTACCTGTGTTAAAGCTGGGAAAACAAAAAGAAAAGAAAAGAAAAGAAAACAAAACAAAATAACACAAAAAAACCCCAACAAAAAAACCCCACAATCAACCAACAAAAAAAACAAACAAACAAAAAACCCCACCAAAACAACAAAAACAAAACCCAAAACCACAACCAAAAAAACCACAACGAAGAAACCAAAAAAACCAACCAACCAACCAACCGAAAAAACCCCACCAAAAAAACCCCAAACTTCAACCCACTGAAAGGCAACATCGCCCTTTGCCAGCAGATGGCAATGGCACTCCACTTGTTCATCTCCGATCTCGTTCCTGGAAAAGGATACATAGATGCCATCTACAGAGCACTTCTGAGAAGGAAAGTCTTGCAAAAATGCTTCAGCTCTGCGCAACGAAAACACTTTAAAAATCGTGGGAGAGTAAATAAGGCTATTTCATGTGCAAGCCCACCACCTAGAAGCCTGGATGTGATCGTAGATTAAGGCTGCACAGGACAAATTCTATGATTTTCTCATTCTCCCCCTTTCATTTTCCCTTCATAAAGATCCAGTCTAGAATATTAAGAGAACAGGGTTATTTATTTATTTATGCTTTCCTGAATAAAGAGACAGGGTTCTCTTCTCCCCTGCACATTCAAATCTGTGTGGATGGGAAGCAGTAGGAATCCAGCAAGGACCAGACCATCTCAACAGCAGTGTGATGGCAGCTTGTCCTTCTCCAACTTGCAAAGCCTTTCTCTTTCTCTCAGTTTTAAATGAGTCCTTGAAATGTCCTTGAGCTACAGGGCCTAATAAACTAACATTTTTAAAGACATGTGCTCCGCAGTTCATCACATTTGTGTGGAACCTTCAATTCTTCCCTGATAAAGGTATTCAATGCAGCCCCTTCTTTTGCCCCATTGAAAGATAAAGTACCCTCAAGTACTGCTGACTTTCCACTGATGCACCATCCAGCCAAGAACAAATCCTCCAGGGCTTCAAAATCTCCCAGTGAACTAGAGCAATAACTCAAACTCAGCCCCACAACTGTGGATCCTCATCAGAAAACTTGAGGCTGCTGCAGGAAGAAAGGGGAGTCCTCAGTATGACACAAAGGACTGCAAGCAGAAGGCAACTTTATTGACAGCCAGCCTGGGGTAAATCCCACTTGCAGAGGGTTGAGCCTGGCACCACAGGAGGAAAGAGCTTGCAAATAAGGGGAACACTGGAACTTGCAAATAAGGGGGAGTGAAGGCATCCTCATTTGGATGGCTGAGCACAGCATCTCTGAAGTGAGTAATTATGCATGTCTGGACACTGCAGGTCCTCTAGCTGCCGTCACAGCACAGGGTCACTGAAAGATTAGGCTGTTTAATTAAAACACGGTGTGGAGAAGATTCAGGGGAGGGCAACTTGCCCAAAGACAGCATGGACTGTGCAGACTCTCTGGGAGAGTTGCTGATTAGAGAGTAAGAGGCATCTCTGCTGTAGGGAAGGGGACTCATCTCTGAAACTCCTCAAACAGGTACTTCATGGTGACTTGTCTTGTTAGCATGAGTAAAAGTCCCATCACAGGGCTTGGCTGCACTGGACATATATCAAGCTCCTCTCCAGCTGGCTAAGTGATTCCAAAGTGGGAGGAGAATGTCCTTGAGAAATTATGTCTCTTTCAGACATTTCCACTAGAGGTAGAAGGAAGTAAAAACACACCTACACACCACCCCTTTTCACCTGGGTTGATAACCCACCCTCCCTATAGTCATTCCTCAGGCAGGGAGCCACCCCCTCTACAGGTGCTATTGAAAAACAGGGCTCCATGTAACAAGTATTACATGTTGACAAGTTCAAGGCACCCTGAAGGAGGAGAGAGAAACAGGGAGAGATAAAAATGACAAGTTAGAGGTAAGGCAGATTCCTCAACTGCAACTTGATGTCTACCTCATCTATGTCTGCAGGAAAAGACTGAGCATTCCTTTCTTACTCGCCTCCTGCTTCTGAGTATCATACAATGAGAAGATAAACATGGATGTAGTGTATTATTGCCAAATGGTGAAGATCAGTGCTGTGGTTCAAAAGGGGAAAAGCCAATAGATCTGTAAATGCTAGAGGGTTGTGAGCCTTTCAGCCTTAACAGAAATGGTTATCTTAGACCATAAAATGGTCCATTTCCTGCATCACGAATAGGTCACTTGAGGCAGGCTGACCATGAGGGGGAAAGGTAGAGGGTTTATACCCAGACATATCTGAGCTTGCAGGGCTTACTTATTCACTGCTTTATCTGTCAGCAAGATATTCTGACTGGTATGGGAGAATTTAACTGTTCCATAAAGAAGAAGACTACAACAAATTAAAAGGGCATTTTCCCATAACAGCTTTGTCTGTGCTTTCATGCAGTCCTCTGTCTCAGCTCTTCCAGCCGTGGGTTCCCCACCAGCTCTGTGAGTGCCCTCCTTGGCTTTGAAGTCTCATGGCTCTTGCAGCCCTGAGAACCCCACTAGTTCCCACAGGCATTAAAAACTGCTCTTGTGGTTCACTTTTCTTCATTGCCTCTTCAGAAGGGGAACTGGTTTTCCTGTAAGAACCCCATTGTAATGATATTTTATGCAACTGAAGAGAAACTAAAAAAATACATATTTTTTAAAATGATCTCACTGAGGATTTCCTACTCATATCACAGGGTAACAGGCATGGCTTCAACTATACACAAAATAGAATGCCCGTCACCTTGCACAATGCTGTTTCGCATGCATTCGGCTCCAGATCTGTGCACCCAGAAGGAGAGCTTGTCATAGTAAACTACAGCAGAAATGGTAATCCCATGTTATAGGTAGTCTACACCACACTGTGAGACAGCAGTTGGCTGCCATCCTGTTCTTTTAGGGTGCTACAGTCATGGGGCAGGGAAGCCATGCTCACATACACTCACAGAGAGCAATGAGATGGCAGAGCGTTAAAGGGTAAAGCCCTCAGAGCCTACTGCAAACACACATGGGCACACATTCGAGCATATTACACATACACATCTTACATCCTTTGGCAAACACAACTGAACATTGCTGTGGGCCCACTCACAGACAGAGAACCAAACAGCGCCAACAGCTAGACAGACAAACACCCAGAGACCTCAACTAACCTGGCTGAAAATCACAAAAGCACTAAAAATTCCTTCATAAGGTACAAAAACTGCAAATTCACCCATGTGCTTTCACACAAAATTCACCCTGTGTCAGACAGGAATGAAAGGGGAATGCACATGGTAAGTGGCAGACAGATGCTTTTGTGCACCAGTGCAGAGCCTCATACAACCCCTGAAATGTACATTGCCATGCAGGGGGGTTTACACAAAAGCAACCTCTAACTAGAACCATAGAAATAAATATTTAATGTGTTTGCCAGGCCTGAACACTCCTTTAAAGCAACAACTCCAAGTGTGACCTAAATGCAGTGGGTACTGTGGCAGCAGATAAACCTGGAAGCAGCTGTAAGGAACATACAGACATGTCTAGGTATGAAAGAAGCAACAGAGCACTGAGGAGAAGGATGCACTCACAGGATCACAGGGCAGCATGGACAGAACCTGGCCATTCTCAGCCACTTGTTGCACAGGTGTGGCAAGGAGGAGAAAAAGGGGATGCTCACTCTTTCCACCATTTCAGAATGGAATTTCCCCCTGCAGAGGCCTTTGAACCATCAAACAGCACAGTAGCTGTTCTCAGTGTCTTGCAAATTACATTATTGGGCTGTCAGCCTTCACAGAACCAATGGGAAAGGGCCATACAATCAGGTGATGCAAATCAGTTTGGCTTTGCTGAAGCCATCAGAAAAATACCAGTTCTCAGTACCTGATGCTCAGGCTCTCATGCCAGTGGTGAGCTCAGGAGTGGAGCTTAGCTCATCTCCATAGTGACTCCTGCTCAATATTCTCTTCGTTTTATGCAATTCATCATGTCAGTAGTTTTATGCAACTTATTGCTACTCACAGCCCTGACACCTCTCAGAGCATCATGTCATCCACACATTGTGCTGTTTTCCTGCAAGAATATAAAGAAAAGCCACTGATTTTCTCAGAACATTTTCATAGGGGAAAAAAAAAATCAGAGAAAACTCTTTCATTCTACTTAAGCCATGTAGGTTATTACCATAGCAAGCTTCTACCACAGCAAGTGAAGGCAACAGCTGCTGCAGAGATAACACAAAAAAGTAGATGGATGGACACACCAGTGAGCGTGGGTATGCATAAATGAATCAAGACAGAGGAGAAAGTCTGATCAGTGAAAAGGTTCCTGCACCGTCAGAGCAAATAGGAGCTTTAATCTGCCAGTTAAACGGATGCTGAGGCATCACCAAAAGGAATGTGTCTGCAGCAGTTGGGATTTGACCTTCAACTTCTCTCCTCTGTCTGCAGAGCACAGAAACTCTGGTTCCCTCACGCTTCTCCTACAAAACAAAAGGAGAGAGGAAGAAGGGGAAAAAAAAGTCTGCCAGAGAGGCCCTAACTCATCACTTACTCTTGGATAAGTGCAAATTTATGCCTCTGTCTGCCTTTGAGTCTTTATTATCTCCTTAAGTGGCTAGCTTTGTACACAATTTATTATTAAACCCTGGAATCTACAGTCAAATTACAGATCAATTGAAAACTACACAGAAAACAATTAACATCTGGCAGCGGTTTAATCTATAAAGCTGTCAGAGGCTTTGCCAACCCTGAATTCCCCTTCTGACACCCATATTTCCTCTCCCCAAACTCAGTCTCCTCTTTTGCATCTCCTGAGTCTGTGGGAGACTGAATATCCCCTCTGTAATCCTGTGGTGGCAAATAGCTGGCTCTGTACTAGCAGGCCACTGGTATGCAGTATGAAAACCAGGCTTGAATGCAGGATCACACCTTTAAAGAGATGACTTCCATCATGTGCTACAGAGGGAAACCAAAGCTGGGACTACTCCATTGTTCTGGAGCTTCTACTTCCTCCTGGAGGGAGCAAGGCCAGTAACCTTGGTCTGTGTTTTGTTGCCACTGCTGATGACTGATCTCCATGTTGTCAGAAGCCTACTAACTTCCTAGGCATTTCTGTCCAATTCCAGCAGTAGTCCTCTGCTAGGCAGCCATGTAAAAACCATAGGAAAGATCAAACATGATGATAGGCAACACTGTTTGCAAAGGAGAAGCCTACCTTTCACAAGGTCTCTCAAAGCCTTTCCACTGATAGTCAGCTCTCCCTTCCCCTCTGCTCTCTTTGTTTTGTGTCAGTGAGAGGAGAGCAATAAGAAATGGAAAGGGCCACAGGTAGCTCTCCAGGCAGTTTTCTGTGAGACTCTGGCCTTCTTTGGGGTCAGAGATTTGGTGGCTGAAGGGTGGTCTAATAAGACCAAAAGTAGAAATCATGTGGAAAAGCACTGTAACATTTGCAGATACCCTGTTCTTCTAAAAACTTTCCAGTCATTCATTCCTGAGGATAAAAGCTGTCTCCAGCAGCATGTGCCTCCATCCTCGTGGCCAACATGTCATCTCCTCCCCACACAGAGTTTTACTGCTCTTTGATTTACTGGAGAATATGAGAGAGTTGGGAGTTCAATGATCATGAAAAACCCTTTGTCCATTGTCCCATTCTCCATCTCTCCCTCTCCACAGAGCTTCCACAGCTGATTCCTACTTCTCCCTCTCTCACCTGCACAACACAAAGACTCTGCTAGTAGCAAGCACTTCCGTCGGCACTGAGGCAGGAACACTGAATCAGCAGGTGATGCCGATTTCAACAAAGAACACCTGGCTTGGCTTTCCGTCGTGTGATTTGATGTGAGTACAAGAGAAAAGGGTATCTGCTGAGTTCATGCATGCTTCAGGTTTTTTCATGCATGCTTCCAATTTTGAGGTACAAGCTGATGTATCTCCTGCCCAGTGGGCTAAGCCCCACTCACAATGGGGTTAAAAAGAACAAAGGTGAGGCCAGTGAAAAGCTAACTGCAACATTCCCAGCCACTACATTTTAACAGTACTGCTGTAGAAATAATTAATTTTTCTGATGTGCATTTTAGTTTTCATCCTGGCTGAAATACTATAGTTGATATAAAGAACACTGTAGTCTACATAAATATGCAGTCATCATTTTTGGGACAGTGGGGAAAACCATACTTTGGACACTTCACCCGTCCTTCCACTTCCACCACTCTCCAGATATGCATCCATCCTTAGCAAAATGCTGACAAATTGCTGCAGAAGTGAACTCCCCATTTAGAAAGCAGAAACACTGAACCGAGAGTGACAGGAATTGCTGCACAGGAGTAGCTCTGGAGATGCTTGTCTCATGGAAAGTTGGGGAGAGGAAATGGATGAGTGGACTGTGCAAGAAAAGCCTCCGCCCTTCAGTGAGCTAAGAACAGCTGTTGTTGATGATGATTGCTTCCTAATTAGCTTGCTCTTGTATAAGCTGGATAATTTTATGTACCTCCAGAGGAGCAGATTAGCTCTGAATTCACATTGTATCCATTTGTGAAGAGTACCCTATAAATTATTTACCTCTCAGAAATATTAGATCATGAAAACTCTAAGTATGTCTAATTATATGGCATGAATAACACAGAGTAGAAAGGCTTGCTTCATTTACAAGTGCAGAGAAGTGATAAACTACTTTTAGAAGTTGCTACACATATCCCATGATGCTACAACCTGCTACAGGTTTACAGCTGTGCTCTTAATAATATTTCTCCAAATCAGTTTTTGTATAGCAGAAACACATAGAAACCTAGCCACAGATTTGTCCTTCAAGGGGCAAAAAGATACACAAACCCAAAACAAAACTAAAAAACCCAAGTCACTATCTTCAAAAACATAAGGTTATCATGGCCATAATGAAACAAAATGAATTTGAGTGTATACTGGTAAATGGCTCTAAACTTCATAAAGACTCTTAACAACCTTTCCCAAGTTGCTGGCTCTGAATCAGTACTGGTTTAAGTAGAATAACACAGTGATGAATCAGCTATGCTATAATTTTCACTCCATTTTTTGCTATGCTAGTACATTGTTACTTCATTACTATTGAACCGCTATATTTTCTCTGTGATTTGAAACCCGAATTCTGTTAACCCACAGTGAGCCTGTGGCCAGTGTAGAAGAGCTGATACTGAGTTTTGTGGCATTAGCATCCCAGTTCTTATTTGAAAATGAAAGTAGACATAGCACGCTGTAGTATTTACAGGTCCTTATTTCAGGGTGAAAATGACTTTCAGATGGTAGAAAACAGAATGGTATCAATTAATGCCAGCTTCAATTAGGAGAAAGAAAATGTAACACAACAGGAAATTACTATGAGAGAAAAGGAGCTAGAGACAAATGAGTCCACAGAGAGGGTACTATGAAGTGCAGTGGGGATATCTTTCCCATTACTGATTGCAGCTTACATTGACAGTGGGTGCTAGATCCTGTTTTGCATTCATCTTGGTCACTTAGGCTTCTTTTCTCTCCTTTGGTATTACAAAAATGTTTTGGCTCTTGCTGGAGTCAGTCTACTGTATGCAACAGATCTTTTGTCTGGTTCAGTGTCACATTAATGAACAAAGATGCAACTGAGAGCAGCTACAGTTCAATCAGTGGCTCTGATCTGTGACTACACACTTGAATGTTTATGACCCTGCTAGGTATCAATTAAGCTAAATGGCACTGTCAGGAGCAGACACAGGTGTGGGAACAAGTTTGGTTAGGAACATAGGATGTGAAGAAAACCAAGTGAGAAGACAGCAAGATTTTGCAGATATAAGCAGAATACCCAAGGCATATATATTCAAATTCTGCAAGAACTGTGCTGGGATCAGGCTCTGTGAAACACAGTCCATAAAGTATGGAAAACTCCTCCCTTTCTCACCTAGACTAATTTAAAATTCAAATCCCCTAACTTTGCCCAGAATTTCCCACATTGTTCATCTTGACTCTTCACTTTTGAGCCAGAACTTTACACTCCTGTTTATTCAAATGTGATAAAGAAAAGCTTCCCTAAATCCCTAAGGATATGCAATTTCCTATAAACAGCTAGCATCTGTCTGTCCCATGGTAGGAAAACAATCCAGAGCTTTATAGAACCACTTTCAGATTGAGTCTGTCACAGACCAGAATCTTGGTTTTCCAGAGTCTGGGAAAAGGCATCATGAGATTCAAATGGACTTAAGGGTCTTTAAAAGACATGCAAGGGTAACTGTAGAAAACTTAGAAGTCCAGTACCACTAATGAAGCAGTCTTTGCCTCATGTTTTGTATCAGAGAGATTAAGAGGGGACACACGTACCATAGTAAAGGAATGTTTCATGGTTGAAATGTTAATTCTTGATTTGATTTGTTTCAGAAGTACTGGAGATTTGATGGAGGAGGGTGATGGGGTGAAGGATTAAGAGATTCTGATAGAGGAAGAGAATTATTACTGAGATAGGTGCTCATGTGCAGGGAGAATCTCATGATTCCTCCCAAAAATATATCTATTTGATTTTCTTGTAATACTTTTCTGTTGCTGGCTCCAACCAGTAATCCTCACACTCCTAATACATGCATCTGGTGGCTGTGTTGCCCCCTTCCCCTGCCCATGCACCCTTCCTGGGCTATAAGTCAGTTAAAGGCTGTGTAGATGGATTTGCTGTGGAAAGATGATAAAGAGGAGGGGCGGGGGGGAAGGAGGAGAGAATTTAAGAGTGAGGGAGAGCAGTTGAAACTAAAATCCAGAAGCTGAATCCCTCGTGCTGAATGTTAACTTACAGAAAAGTAACCCAACAACCTTGAAATAGAGCAAAGCCCAATTTAAATTCATTACATTTAAATTAAATTTAAAGCCCATGTAAATGATTGACTTAGTTAAGAATATGTCATGTGGAAGAGAAAAAGTGCAGCAGCGACATGCCAGGCAGCTTTGGCTAATTTTACAATTCACAGCAAAATCTTTATACTCTGATTGCAATTTAAAAAAATGCACATATAACTTATTAGCATCAATATTAGAGCCAGAATTTATACTTCTTCCCAATAATTCATTGAATGTTCTGAACACTTAATACATTTCATTTATTGAAATGTGTCTACTTTGCTGGGGTAGGATGGACAGGGACCTCCACAGCAGGTATAGAAGAGAAAAAGAAAAACAAAATAACATAGAAAAGAAATGCAATTATTCCTAAGTGAAATTTTGTTTCTCTCTCAGGACACAGGCTGAAGTGGGTAAAAATTCTTCAGGATCCTTAACTACCATGACCTTAATTCCAATGCAAAAGAACATTTCACTTTTATTCAATTGAGAGAAGAGTTACTGCATTTTTGAACCTTTTTTTACACACTTAATCTACTGACAGTTACCACTGACACCAGTGGGCACCAGGTCACAGTCTGAAGGATTTTGTCATTGGAGCTTTATAGAACTACATGATTTGTAAGATTATTAATGATAACATTAATAAGTTAATTCAAAATATGCTGTGTGAGTATCTGTGCCCTCCCTGCTACATCGCACAATGATTTTATTGGGTTGGTTTTGGTCTACTGCACCAAAATTGCTTTTGTTTATTTTTTATGAGAAAAATGGCCCTGTATACACATTTATAATCTTTTTTTATATACCAGTATGCTTACTAAAACTTAGAAATACCGAAATTATGACACTGTGGAACCGATCTTTTAATCTGTCACTATGTGGTCAGAATAGGATGATTAAGAGGATACTGTGTAGTCTTAAAATAAGACTATTCAGGTCACATAACTTTTTCTCTCATAGTTTTTACTTCAAAGGTAACTTTTATTTTCCTGCATGAAGTGCAGATGAGCACCTTGGCTGAGTGAGGCATCCTACATTTAGTTTGACCCCAATGTGGTAAATAAGAGATTGCCCCAGTGAAGTGCCTCAAAGACATACTCTACCATAAAATTGGGAGCAGTCGAGGATGAGAAAATATAGGTGTTTGGAGGGAAATGGGTTAATACTCATACATAAAAGCAACTGTTTCTGCTGGGACTCATATATTATTTTTTTCAGCAGCCCCTCCAGAACTGTTATTACCTGTGTATGGCTGTTTTGCTTTTCTTGCCATTGTTTTTTTCCAAGACGAACAGGAGCTGGGTATATCTTGTAAATAGACCAGAGTAAAAAAGAACTATACATGCTTCCCTCTAAATGCCATAAGAAGAGACATACTTTATAAATACAATTGTTTTGCTTCATTTCATCTTCTTATTGGTGCTGGTTTCAAGCAAGTAGGACTTCAAGAGTTGGTCAATTTAATGCAAGAGGAATGAATGATGCAGAAGCTCATGAGCTCTGTTTCTAATTTAGGCTGTGCCGCTGGAAATCAGGGGTAACACAGCTGAAAGCAAAGGACAAGCCCTTGCATGGAGAGAGCACAAATTCAGAAAGGGCCTCTCTAAGTCCTGGTGTCTCTCTCTTCACAAGAAGTCCATCTGCCCCTGAGGCAAATGCTCCCAAGCAGTATTAAATAAAGAAGAAGAGAAAAATAATTTACTTAGAAACCATGTGTCTTTTTCCAGGAATACAATGGCTTCTTTTCCTTTCTTTTTAATTTTTCTCTCTTTTTTTTTTTTTTTTTTTTTTTCATACAGCATGTATAGGAGGCCATAGGAGGCTGCAAGGGCAGACTGTATCAGCAGGTTAAACAACAGGACAAATGCATGGACAACAAGGTCATAAATAGATATGAAAGCAAATAGCAAGAAATGCATCTCCTAATGTTCCCAGTCCAATGACTGTGTATGCTGGAGGAATACAAGGGGAACTGCAGAAATTGTCCAGATTCTTTTCTGAAAAAGCTTTTTTTTTTTTTTTTGCTTAGGCTGCTGAAAAGGTACCGGCCTAGACTACTGTTCTCACCCTTGAGGGAATTGCTTATACTCGTGGATAAAACCTCATCCTCCTGAAGAGCAGAATTGCATCAGGCTGCTACAGGACAAAAGCCTAAGTCAGGGGCAGCCATCCTTCCTCACCCAGTGAGTGGCATTTGAAAATCCTAGCATTACAACCATGCAAACTCTATCTTTGGAAGTTGGTGGATGAAGGGCCTTGAAGAAGAGGTCACATATGGGAAGCTGTCTCCCTGAGGTCTTGATAGCTACAGCACAGGATGAAGCTGCAGATGCAGCTCATTTCCAGTATGACCCAACAGTGACACAGCATCCAGTGCTGAGTTGTTTCCTCCTGCAAATAGGAATCTGGATTATCCACCAGCAGCACTCTGTTTCTGGTTTAGTAACACAGCCCTGGTTTAAAAGTTGCACTTGAACAACACCTAAGCAGCAGTTTGTTCATTAAGAACAGATTCAGGCAAGCAAAGAGCACAGATCTCTTTCCCTTACTCCCTATGTCTCGACCCTGAAGGGCTTTCTCCCGTAAAGGCTCATGGCTGAGGTGCAGCACAGAGCCCCTTTAAAAGACTGTAGTGCCCTACTGCTTGAAGAATTGTTCTCAAAAGTAATCAAGCGTCTCACAGAAAGGGGTCTTGAAAGCTAGGCACACCAATTTAAAGATTTAGCTAGAAGATTTTGACAAAGCTCCTTTAAATGGAGCAGATATTTGTCTCAGTGAATGGAAAAATACAGTACGAATTAAGTCTGCAGAATGAGAACATTGGAGGAAGTGACCTGCATTGACTGGTAGCCAATACTGCACCCCTCATGATGTGTAACTAATAACAGCACGCTAGACATTCAGCTTGCACATTAAATATTAATAACATTTTTCTTCTGACTCATCATCAAGCCAGAGTCTTGCTGCACAGAGCAAACTGATTTACAGACCATCCGTGGCAGGCTCCAGTGCTGCCCATGGTGCTCAGCTTAACACCTGCTATCCCGAGGTTTGGTGAGGGACGAGCAAGCAAGCTATTTCAGAAATGGGAGGCTTTCAAGTGCAGGAAATCAACAACCCATGCAGGTAGACAGGCAGACAACCCACTCTTCTGAGTGCACCCCTGCCCACAGATAACAGCATGTGAAACAAATCTCTGCGAGGAGCTCAAGTCTGAGTGCCTGGCTCTGAGGATGTCAGGTGCAGCTGGTGTGCAGTGTTGCCCTGCCCATTTGCTTCTCAGATAAATCTGGCACCTCTAACCTTCTGGGGAAGCCTTCCATAACCAAGAGGATACACTCAGAACACAACTATGACTGGTATTATTTTCATAGTGAGGAAGAAGACCTACTACTCTCTTGAAAAAATGCTGTTCTTAGCCTTGTTTATACTAAAAGGGAGTCTGTTCCTTTTTACCTCTTCTCTTTGCAGACAAGTGGTTTCTACTTCAGAAGCTTACACTGCCTGCAGCTAGAAAGACCTGTTTGCCTGATCCATGGAGAGCATTTTGCAGGGAGATTTAGACAAGCCATTTCTGAAATATGGGACTCAGCAAGCTATAGATGATGTATAAAAATTGGAAAATGCTTTCAGTGATTCTTAGTGATACCTTATCAAAAAAGCAGATTGTCTTAGAAGCTTCAAATGTAGTTTTATTTGAAAGAACCTAGTGAATTCAAGCAGTACGGAATCCATTTTGAAAAGGTGAATAGAAAACTTGAGAAGTGAGTCAATGATGAATTAGAAACATCAGAAGAGGGTCATGTTTTTAAAGAAGGTGCCAGACATCTCCCGAAGAAATGTACTTTCATTTAAAAGACTAAATAAATTAAAAAAGTAATAACTGTCTAATCGTTTTTCCCTATGAAATTTTCAAAATGTAGGTAGATCACTAGAGGTTTTTTTAAACACACTGGCTTTTTTTAGAGAAAGATACGCCATTTATTTTATTCTGAGACCTTTGGGGCCAGGGGGTGAGGTGGGAGAAAGAAATGTGTAAGAATGCCAGACAAACCCTTCACACTCCTTTATGATAGCTAGGAGTACTCTTCCTTCACTTCCTGGTTTGCAGAGATCCGAGATCAGCTGTCAGTATTTCTCAGAGGATACTGTGATAGAAAGGCCAGAGGCTTATATTCACCTCCTTGGTGGTCTTTGACAAATGCCTTGAGAACTACTTGTGCCCAAATTTCTGAGAAAGAGTAAACTACCTGGGCCTCCTTCCTCATCTCTCTGAGGTCTCTTGTACCACAGAGTGACACAAGAGTCAAGAGTGACATGGAGTGCTTGTGTCCACCTATATGAGTTTGCAAGTGTTAAGTGTACGTCTACATAGGCATGCAGACATAAAGATTTCTGATTGCTCCCATTACAATCATCCTTTTTCCTTCTCCAAGTCACAGAGGATAAATGCACGCCTGAACATCCTCCATAATTTTCTACAGCCCACATTTCCTTCCAAACATAGCCCTCTGTTCTGCTGCACAGAGCAGCTGCGTCACTGATAGAAACTTCCAGTGTTCCTCCCTCACCTCTTTTTATCTATAAAAGGCTCATTAATACCTTCTACATAAAGGTCTCTTTGCTGCTCAGCAAAGATTGATGTTTACAGGGGAGTGGTGCCATATTGTCAAAGGTTTATTACTCTTAAGAAATCTATTCCAGAGAATTAGAAAGGTATAGACAGCTAGCAACTTTTAAAGTAAGTGAATAAAGTGCATGTTGTGATTCACCATCTTTGCTCTTTTTTGTTCATATTGTTAGTATAATGTCTGTTTGCTAATTTGCAGAGTGTCACTGTCACACAAGAATTTGACAGATTTTCTCATATTTATATTGTGTGTTGCCCTTTATTGCTCAGCTGTTTTGAGGCACAGCAATGAGACAGCTCTCTTAAAAACTGGTACTTTTTAAAATTGCTTTCTGCTCAGAAGCAGGGGGTAGGTCCTGTACATGTTGGCACAATTGCTGAATCAAAGCCTGCCAGCTACAGAGCTGTCTCCAAAATGCTCATCCCCTATCAAAGCATCACGTCTTCATGTAAAAGCATTGCCAAGTTTGGATCATTACCCAGAAACAATTGTCAATAAAACAGCATTAGAAACAAATCAAAGCACCAATAAAAGGTATTCATTTCCAGATGAGGTCTGTCTGCCAATTAAAATATTTCAAGGTCAATGTAAGAAGAGATCATTTGACCATTCAAAGAGCATAAGGAATAAAACCAGGACAGGGGAAAAAAGAAAAAGGAGCATCAAGGGAAAACTGATCTCTGCATGGGATTGCTGTTCAGAGGAACCAATTTGTGTTGATGAGTTGGACATTTAAGAGCTGATAGCATGTTGTGCTGTCTAATATGAGGTTGGTGGCTATGGGATTTCTTCAGCAGCAACTTTATTCACTAAGATCCAAGTACCAGCTAATGAACGACACAGATAGGTGACATTCCTCTGTGTCAGCATGGGAAGCAGTAGGTTGTCAGCTGAGTTTTCATTGTTCCAAGGCTGAAGGCTGGGAGGGAACCGAGTTGGTTGGTTCTTTCAGGAACCTTCTACACACTATATATTCTTCTGGCAGATGCTGGGACTCACAGAGTATCCAAGCCCCTATGGGCTTTTCCTTTGAGATAACTTGGCCTATTAAGGCATGACGAGTGATATGCTAGGAATCCCTGCTCCCTGGGAAGCTACTGGAGCAAGCATCTCCTTCCCTCCACTGTGCCGTACAGGGGAGTGCCCACACCTCACATTGCCCCCGTGAGACCTCTCTGCACTGTCCCAGTAAAAAAGTGCTGGGTGTGGAGCTGCTTCTTGTGAGACACAGGCTGCCTCACAACAGCTTACTCTAAGCAGTTGTGAGGCAGCTAAGCCAAAAAAAAATAAAAATAAACATCACATCAGAGACATGAAGGTGCTGTATCTTCCAGATGTATTTTTGTTTTTCTTTTTTTTTTTTTTGTGATTACTCTCCTGCCCCCTCATCACTATTTTCTCGGGTTTTGTTTATTTCACAGAGTTTGCTTACCTCTAATGGCTAAGCCAAAGGGGAAAAACACATAATCTTGCTAAATCATTTCAATCTATCTGCCTCCTACTCTTATGGTGTACAGCTAGCATTGCAGACTGCAAAAAAGGCTGAGAAAGTGTAACCAATAATGCCAATTCAACATGAAGAAAGCTTCAAGAAATAAAAACTCAAAGCCCAGCACATCAGGATGAAGTAATTGAGCCATCTAATTGCCTGCACTGAATAAACTGTGAAGCAGGACCAGTGGTGATAATTTCTAAAATATTTAGTTTTAAAATATTAGTAATATAGATAAGGGATTAACACTAAGACTGTAGGTGACTAATCTTGACGGTGCCTTTTTTAACAACAGCTTTGCTACCACCATCGTAAAGGAAATTAGCAGTGATAATTAGATCAAATCCTTTGTCAGTAATCCCACTTGAAGATATTTTCAGAAGGTTGGAGGTTTAAGGCAATTTCCTGTGTGTGTCCAAGACTCATTAATTAATATTGATACTTAATGTATTCCAGGCTTACATTTATTTCTTAGTTATACTCAGAATGGTGCCCAACTAACTCATTTGAGATAACACTTTAGTCACACTAGAAAATAACTGTCCATTCAGCATCAAAAATTATCAAGCAATGAATCAGAGACCTATAAAATCGTCTTATGTATCAGAGAATTGGGTTTCTCTGTATCTAAGCAATTTATTTTTTTTCTTTCCCATGGAATTACCCTTAAATCCCTGCTTTTAAAGTAAAATTAATCTCATGTTGTGACAATATTTCCCCCAATGACTGATAGTGCTTGTGTCATTAAGATTTTTTCCCTAAAGATCAGTCTCTACATTCCTGAAAATAAACATAGTGTCATTACTTTCTTTTTAATAAACACCTTGATGTAGAGAAGGGAAGAGGGAAAAAGGGAGGGAGAGATAAAATATTCCAGATACACAACATCCCCACTCCCTCTAAAACAAATAAAAGTATAAGACTAAACGTATATGACTTTAAAACTTCACAACTGTTGAAGTCAATCGTATGATTCTGAGGGCCTAAACAGCTATTCTGCCATGGTCCCTTATGTTTTTGTTCCTAATGGTTGAAGATCCATGTACAATCTCTCCCCTCACTGTACCCTTAGCTCCTTATTTCTGGGCACCTCAGTAAGGTTAGACTAAACCACAATAAAAACAAAGAAAAGAAATTATTGTTTGGTTAAATCCCAGTTTGCCTATCTCAAACCTGCTGTTGAGGTGCTGTACAAACTCAGATGAGGAAAACATTTCAAGATTCTTGGAAAGAAACCATACCACAAAAACTACCTTTAAGAGCTGTGCTTTGCTGATCATTCACCAGTCTGACAAAAGCAGGAATGGCCACTTACCTGAAAATAAAAAGAGAAAGGAATATCATGATTATTCATGTTTTTAAAGGAAATTACACTTTCTACAAAATGAGGAAAAACAAAATAATTGTGGTGCACTGGCAGACTGCATGTGGGATGATCAGGGCTGCAAAAGCAGGGAATCAGCCTGAACATACAATGGAAGAACTGTAGGATAAAGCCAGGGCTGAAATAGGGAAGGATAAGATTGGAAACCTTCAGATTTGTAAACCAGTAGCAAAATATGAAGATATTTTTTCTGTCTGCAATGATGTCCCAAATAAAGGAAGCAGTCACATTCTCTGAGGTTTCCTTCCTATTTTCTGCCTTTCACCCATTTCTGCTATGAAAATTTTCTTCCAATGTAAAGTTGAATATGTCCCATTCTGCAGATTGAAGGATTTAATCTCTGCAATACATGTTAAGTTCAGTGAAATAATTTATGAATCCTTCCATGACATTCTTCTCCTGCCCCCTCTCCATCAAGAAAACCAAATAAAAAAAGTTGGAGGAACCTGCAAACAAATTCCTTTCTGTGCAACTTGTGTACAGTCCTATTAGCAGCAACACAGCAGGCCATTGATTGGGGAGTGGAAAAAAGGCTTTGTTTATGGCAATGGATTTTAATCCTCCTGGTGATAGTTTATTTCATTAGAATTTTTGCAGCGCTGGCTATTACACTGATGGGAACCCTTAGAATGGACAGATTTTAAAAGGGGTGGGGTGAAAACAAGCGGCAGTACTTGTTTTTTGAAAAAATATTGTTATTAAATAATTTGAAACACATTGATAAAATGTGTCTGAGAGTTATGCTGCAGTAATTTATAATACAAATTAAATTTCTATTGACAAATGGCAATTTAATGCAGTGACTAACTTCGGCAGTGTGAATTGCTCTGCTGTTTCTCTTCCTTTTCTTTTTTTTTTTTTTTTAAGACATAATATGTAGCATATGAAACAGGATATATGCTGGGATAACCAGATGCTGTGCTGTTGCTGGCCTCAGACTTATTTTCTGCCTGATCTTCCCAAAGGATACACAACTGGGAGTAACCTAACAAACTTCCTTATCATCTTTAAGTATGGATCAACCCTGGGAAGTATCCACAGGGAATCCATTCTGCATAAATACTTGGTTTCAAGTTAAGCAGTGTCTTTTGCATACCTGAAGTCACCCCGTCTACTCCCATCCCAAGAAAATCCCCACAGGGGACAAAACCCAACACAAATCCTCAACTCTCTTGAAATTAATTCACCTAGATGATTTAAAATAGAAACGAGATCATGATCTTGTCCTTGACATATCCTTAAGGAACAAACAAAGGACTGAAGGATCGAGCCACCCACTGTGCTGTCTCTCCTTTTGCAAACACATCCTGAGACAGATGTACCCATTGACTTAGAGAAGCTGAGCCCTTGGCAGTAACACTGCAGAGCTCCCAGCAGTAATGGGATACTGGGAAATCAGATCATCCTACATTTAAACTGATTTCTATCACTGATACTCTTTGTAGTACAGAAGTAGCATTAAGTGCAATAACATGCTGCTGCATGGTCACTTAATTCTAGAAGTAAATTCAATATTTGTTGGCATCCTCTATCCAAAGATACAAAATGCACACATGTATTGGAGCTGTTAGTTTGAATTACCTTTGCAATGCCTTCTGGGGAAAGCCAGAACAGCTTAGGCATCTGTCTGGGAAGAAAGGGTTGTCATTCTCACTCTTTACAAAATTGCTTACAAATTGTTCTGTCGCTTGCTTTGTATTGCCGTTAGGGCCCAGTTGCTGCCATGGGTACTTGTGGGTTTTCCTACAAGAACTAAGAGGGACCTATTCCCATTGTTTGCAATATTTTCAAAGAATGAGCTGGGGTAGAACAATGGAAACAAACAGAATGTCTTTGTGACAGCACTTGCATGTATTTAGAAGGAAGTAAGGAACAATGCCGATGTTCTTCTGATATGTCCCAGTGGAGAAAGATTTCTTAGGAAATCTGTCTCCCAAGTGCACATTCAGAGCCTCATTAAGAACTCCAAAATTCTTCCTTTAAGATATTATTTTATCAATTTATTTTGGAACCTCTTTTTCTGGCTGTAGGAAAATATGAATACAAAAATATTGGAGAATATGAATTTGGTTTTAAATCTCTAAATGGGTTCAGTCAAAGTTCAATGGGTTTAGAACAGGATAAACGTTGAGAGATTGTCTGACAGGTGTTATCTTAAAAAGCAGACCTGAGTGACAGAATACCTGGGAGTTGTGTTCAGTGTTTGCATTGGCTCATTTTGTGATCCTAGCTAAGCTTGTGCCCTGTCCTGTTAAATGATACTCATCAGGACAGTTCCACCATTTCTTAAGTCTGTTAAGATATTTCCAGGGATGAAATGTACCGTTTTCTATCACACAGGATGACCAACTGGCAGAACTTCACTGCTGTAACTGAACACAGTAGGGCCATGACAAAATCCACCTTCTGACTCAAAGTAAGGACACAAACTTTGGCTGCATTTGTTGTGAGAAGGATCTCCCTCAATTTCTCCTAAGGAAGCTGTTCTACTTCAGTTAAACAAATATTACTTGCCCAGAGCAAGACTGAGTGTAACTCTATCGTAATTAAGGCTTCCAGTTCTGGTTTCAGGGAAATGAGCAGGATTTTACATCTTCAGTTATTCTCCCCACTCCTGTAATGAAAGTTTCCCTAATTCAATTCAAGCTTGCAAACATCTGCAGGGTAGGTGACACAAATAACACTGCATTTTGCAGCAGATACACGTCTTGTCAAAAATACTTCCTCCAGCTCTTGTTCCAACACCATCTGTGGGAGCAAAGTGAGTGAGTTCATTGTACCTCTACAGAAATACCAGTGGCTGAGTGTGATGGTCGCTGAGAGACAGACTGCACCCCAAAACCCCTTCTGCCAGGGCCAGGCTCTCCCTGAAGTTTTCTCTCCACAAGCTGACCTATCTTTTCCCTTACTTAGCTGGAAAATCTTGATGAGAAGAGAGCCCATGGTGGGATGGTTGCAAATGTAATGCAATCAGAAGATAATGACTTCAGAAGGAAAGGGGAGGGGGGGGGATAATCAGCAGAGGCAGATGAACTCCCAAGATATATATATATATAAAAACTCTGTTTTCATGCAGATGTCCCTAGTAATGAAGAATGAGAGAAGAGGAATACTGAAAAAGAGGTGAAATGGAAGCTGATTTGTTTCTAAATAGCCCTATTTCAGAGTCTTCTATGGGATGTAAGTTGCTTCTTAAACTAAGAGTGTCTGAAAATACCCCAGACAAATTCAGACCTCTTAGCCATCTCTCTCGCACTCTATTATACTCATATCCATACTACCATTTAGAGTTAGCTTGGTAGGAATTAGGGATGGGAATATAAAATATGCAGGGAACATCCCTGTCTTCCTTCAGGCTCAGGTTGAGCTAGGTGTCTATGAAAATATTATGCAAAAGTGACAGTGTTTTCTTTAGGCAAGCCATTTAACTGGAGCTTTCAACACCCCAGAAGCCTGGAGACAAAGGGTGCAGATAATGATAAATGCAATTTATTTACAATGAGCATAAAAGAGAAGGTGTAGGCAGCTGCTCCTACAGGTGATCTCTCTCCCCTGCTCACCCTACACATTGAATCACAGACTTCAGACTTTCCCTCATGATGCCTACATGTCTCCTGGGGTGAGAGGTTTCTAGGGATCATTCTACTCAGAGAACAGTTTCTCCCTGTTCAGATTTTGCATTTTGTATTCAGGTATGTGACTTCCACAGGCAAGGAACTTTAACTTCAAAACCAAAACAGTAAATGACCTGACCTTGGCAAACCTCATAGAAATTCTGACCCAGATTCAGATCTGGAAGAACCTGTGAAGATTTTCAACCTCTTTGATGAGAAGCTAGGTATGGATGCAGTAATACATCACTCTTCTACAAATCCTCCCTAGCCTAATTGTATCAATACTTAATAGCAACAGCTCTTAACAGTACACCTGCACTGCTGGATGTGCAGCTACCAAATCTAATAACAGACTGCTGGGTACCACAGGGGACTGTGCAAAAAGAAAACCAAGCCAGAAAGTGTTCCAGTGCACATTGCTAAAGCCTATGTTGTGGCTCATAAAATCAGAAGCCTTGACTTCTCTGGTGGTTCTACACCTCTCCTTCATCCTTCCATATAGTTGAGTGTAGGTGTTAGCACCAGCATCCTGAACAATTCCACTACGCCTCCGTATGCTCTGCCTCTTTTCATTCCCTCAGCAGATGAAGTAGCTAAGCTATTCTCCTTTTCCTGCACTAAATGCCTGCTCTGTTAGAGAGTGCTGGCACACTTGCATCAGCAAATTAAGCTGGGATGGCCAAGAGCATTATGGCCTGCAGCTTTCCATCAAACCTCTCTCCCAGAGATTGCAGATTCCACATAAGGGACAACCAAACAGCTCCTGGGTCAGCTGCTGCACTTTACAGCTCACTCGATTAGCATGAATCAAATTGATATCAGCTTACTTTACCAGGCTGGCTGTAAAACTGTTCTAGGGAAGGGGCTACTTCATGAGCCATTCAGCTGTCCCTGCTGTGGGGTGGCAACATCTGGCAGAAGCTCAATGCTGAAACCACTTGTCCCCCACAAACTTCATTAGTTGCTGAGTGAATGAAAAAAAAAAAAAAAAAATCACAGCCTGTTCCATCCCAGAAATAGCTGCTGTACAGGAAGAATAGCAGGTGAGGTGACCTCTGTACAAACAGGCTTCCAAAGCATGATCAAACATAGGAAAGGTGTAATGAAGTAAGTTACTCTTTATTAATATTATCTTTGAGCTCAAATACTCTCTTAAAAAAAAAATTAATCCTTTTTAATTTGTTCTAAGTAAAACCATTGTTTATAAGTACGACAATGGCATTACTAGCTATGCAACAATTTTATGCCAAGGCACTATTAAAAATAGCTTCAAGTCTAAAGTAGGTCTAATAAATCACTTGCTCTCAAAAAGAATTACTTAAAATTATAGTTTACTGAAAAACCTCCCATTACTTTTTATTAATGCCATATAAAGTAGTTGTGTAATTAGAAATTAACTCACAAGGTGACACAATTTATTCAACAATGATGCATAGGATTCATATGGCACTTAGCATTCCCAAAAGATAACAAAATACTGTGCTAAAAAAATGTACCAGGATCCAAGTGTTGCTATGTTCAATCCAGGATTTCAGGCAGCTCTGGGCAGTTAAGCACTTATTATAGTACATCAGCACTCTTCAGGAATTTAAGAAGTAGCCTGAAGAACACAGTGCTCGACTCAAGGAGGGAGGCAAAATAATGTCATTCTTCAGAAATACGGTTGGGACATGGGTTTGTATTGTTCCATTCACAATAAATGATGATGGCAGTTTTCCAAGGCTGGAGAGTATCATTACTTACAGCCTGGGCCGTGTCAGCAGTGTGACCTCTCCTCAGAACCTGGCCCATCTCAGGGCAGGGTTTCTGCTTGTGGATTTCTTTGTGCAATTCCTTATGGTAGTGTGGGGTTCCTTGGAAAATACATGTTTGACCGACTACACTCAATCTCATCTAGTTTACAGAAACTGATTAAATTAGAATCAGCAATAATGAAATTAGAAGTAAGACAGTTATGACTCCCATGGAAGGTGTATTTCCACCTTGTTACTGTACAGGGAAAGTGCTAGCATGAAAAAAAAAAAAAATTCTGTGGCTTTGGAGCCCCTTTCTTCCCTTTTACCTTGTAGCGCTTGAAGTGCACGTACTGTAGTTTATTAAGTGTGTGTGATAAATAAATTAAAAACCTCTACTTTGCCTTCATCTTACAGAGGAGAAAGATACACAAAAATCAGTAAGTTTGGGACAGAACAGGCAAAACCATCTCATCTTCATATGCATTTTAGCAAGTAGCTCACCTATCACACTTGGAAATAAGGAAATTTCAGTGGATTAAAAATCTTCCCTGGGACAGAGCACATCTTTAAAAAGAAACAAAACAGCCAGATGACTGAACTCTACCCTGGACAAGTAATGTCCCACAGTGAAGAAGCTGGTGTTGAGATTTGGCTGGAAGTATCTGTGTCTGCATCGCTGAAGAGCAGAGCCATGAAGTGATCTCTAGTGGATGCTACTAAAAAAACCCTCACTTTACAGACTCAGTGCTGCAAATGATGCCCCTGCCCATGTTTGAAGGACCACAGGTCATGCCTAAACCACATTTAAGAAAAGAAAGTGGGAAGAAATGGCTGCAATGGCTAGACAAAAATAAATAAATAATTTGCAAGTACTTAGCCCTGAGAAGAGACTGAATAGATTTACAGCTGCAAATAATTCCATGATACTTCAGGAGTTTTTTACAAAACCATTTCCATCCCTTTTTAAAGTCACAAATTAAAGAAACAAATAAATGTCCTCAAATGGTTCTGCTTACAAACCAGAACCAGATTCTAAAATTGGTCCAGTTTGAAATTCATTTGTCTATGGTTTCCCTCTGAAGTTTCAAATGCAATGTTTAAATGCAAGAGCCATCCAGTGAGGTGTATGTTTTAAAAGCTTGAGCAGTTTGGATGCAACTCTAGAGTCACCTGCCATGTTTGTTTCCTCACTTGCTTGAATGAGTCTTTACCTCCTCAAAGCAAATCTTGAGTGCAGGTATTGCCAAATGTGAATTCAAACTGTGTTGCCAGTGAGCTTTACCTGAAAGCTATTCTTTTTACAAACCTTCTTCATCATAAATGTGCTCACTGGAATAATCATGGGATATGGATGCCAAGAGACTGTCAATGCAATCAAGACAAATTGGTGAAAAACTGAGAAAGCTACTTAACAGCATTCATCCAGCTTGGATAAAGACTACTTAAACATTCCTCCTGCTTTCCTGCACCACAGGAAGTCCCTTGGCACCGGAGTGCTTGTGCTCTGCCTCACACAGCGTTGTGCCCCCCACGCCTCCACTGCCAACTGCGCAGGGCTCGGCTACCTGAACTAAAACATCTGCTGGCTGGCTGCAGCTGGAGGCTTTTATCACAGCTGCCCAACAGCCATGACAGACGGATGAGGGACATGTTTATCCAAAATGTTACATCTTTCCACAGTCATCTCAACTGGAGAGTTCAGATCCCCGATTCCACTTCGCAGTGACATCTACCATGGGCCGTTAGGGCAGATCGAACACAGGAAGCCTTTAGGAAGAGTTGAAAATTGTAATAAGAGCATTATCATGAATCAGCTTGGGATTGATTAAACACTGTGTCATTTTGGGATAGCTCAGCCTCTGGGCCACAGACTGTCAAAATGCGAAATATGGACTAAAAAATCTAAAAATGGTTTTAAGGTGAATCTGAATATAGTTATGAAAGAAACAAAATGATACAACTGCCAAAATCAGCAAGGGCTTCAAAGCAGACGCCTAGGGCATTTTAAATCTTATATAAGATGTCCTCAGGCACTTGACTTGACTTGACTTGTGTGCAAGCTAGGTTACAATGTTAAGTCTTTCTATCGAAATTCTGTCTTCTGGCCATTTTTACCACCCTTAGACACTTTCCTAATCTCAAGCACTGTGATGTCACTGCTGACATTTTAGGATCTTAGTGGAACCCAGCAATTCCTTGCCTATTTCTGACAGTAGCAGCTGCTAGTTATTTAGCAGCATCATTTTAAAATTCTTTGGAAGAAGCTGACTGTTGCATCTGGCATGGTATAAAAGACCAATGGCTAAATAACTATCAAAATATTCAGGAAGACTGCAGCCAAAGCTTCTGTGCACAAAACCTACAATGCCGAGTCATCAACATAAGAACGTAGCCAAATAAGCCCACTATGATTTGGCAAAGGATTACTGTGGTCATCATACCTACAGCAACAAGACTTCCTGGTCATTCATTATGAGATGAGCAGCAGAGGCAGAAGCCACACTCAGAATCTGCTTGCTAGCTTGTTTCAGTGGAATGCAGAGGTTTCAATAAATACAATTTATTTAACAACGAGGTAAGTTGCAAGCTTTGCTGCTAGGGCCAAAGAATTTGAAGTAGAGTTGGTTGAACATTTCAAACCAATTCTTATCTGGTCAAAATGTCATTCTTAGTGGAAGGCAAAACACTTCAAGTCTTGGGAAGACTGTCTGAGGGGTGTCAGTGAGACCCAAATCAAGTACTTAAGATTTTCATTCCAAAAGCAGAGCAGACATTTTAACACAATTGTGCTTCATAAGAATGTTTGAAGAGTTTTGGGTTTAATCCAACATGGATCAAAAGAAAAATTCAGAAACTTGGAAGTTGTTGTGATACATAATTATCATTCTCCAGCCTGCCTGAGTTTTGCAAAGGCTGGGGAAGGGGAGGTGGGGGAGGGTAGTTGTTGCTTTTTAAGATCAGCATTAGAAATGGAGTGATGCCAGAGAAAGGAGACTCAAAATTTAAATGTGACAAAGTTCAGAGATGTGTGGGCTCAAGTTTGTAGTCTAGGCTGTTAAAGTGATGACACACAGGCTTGAAGCTGTTTCTAAAATTATCCCTAAAAATCAGAATGTCTCCTTCAGAGACAGGGTCCAAGTGTGATCTTTGCTGACAACAGCTCTGAATCCAGCTACGTAGGGACCATCTCTATGGATTCCCAGATATACTGATGAGCTGGCAGTTGACAATGTGTGTGTCAAGGATAATGTTTTGTCATATGTATCAACGATGACATTTAATTTCTGCATGAAATTTCTGCATTTATTTTTGAGATGAAAACTGTCCAGTTCCCTAAAGAAATAAAATGCTTGTTAAAAGCAAGAGGCTGTTTGATCTTCTCTTTGTGGAATTTCAAGCCTCTGACTTGCAAATCTTGTTCAACTATCATCTTTGAATCACAGCACTGGCCTTCTGTTTGCACAGAGGCTTATGCTAAGTTGACAGATTCCAGTGGCCCAAATAGGCTGCCTTCTCAGTGATGGCACTGTCTTAAGGGTACAAGGAATGAGAATTAGATCTTTGAATTTCTAAGTGGCTTCACATTTAGAAAGAGGCTCTCAATCCTGAATAAGGTGTACAACAATGCCAGAAGGAAAGGTACAAGCACTGATCTGACTTCCTGTCCTCAGCTCCCAACACTTGTCTAACCATTTTTCAGTTGGTTTCATATTTAAGTACAGAAACATGCCCACTAGTACTCAGTTGTACTGGGTTTGTATGGCCAGGTTTTGGTAGCAGAGGACTATGGGGGGCTTACCTGAGCATCTGCCAGAAGCTTCCCCTGTGTCCGATGGGGCCAATGCCAGCTGGCTCCAAGACAAATTCACTGCTGGCCAAGGCTGAACCCATCAGTCATGATGGCAGAGGCACTGGGATAACGTATTTAAGAAGAGGGGGGAAAAGCTGCCCAATAGCAATTGCAGTCGGAGAAAGGAGAGAGGACATGTGAGAGAAACAGTACTGCAGACACCAAGGCCAGTTAAAAAGAAGAGGAAGGGGATGGAGGAGGTGCTCCAGGCACCAAAGCAGAGATTCCCCTGCAGTCTGTGGTGCAGACCATGGTATGCTGTGCCTCTACAGCACATGGATATCCACAGTGGAGCAGAGATCCACCTGCAGCCTGTGGAGAATAATGTGTACTTCATGTGATCCTTCATTGACTTTTATATCTTCAATTAGAGACTCTTCTCAGCAGCACTGGGGCACAGATGTTTCCTGTTCTTACTTCTCTTGTAAAAGTGTCCAATATGCCTGAGTAAACAAATTCTTTCTCAAAACGGTTCTAGTCCCAGTCATTGAAACATCATCTCTTCGGTTTGGTTGGGTTTTTTTGTTTTTCTCAATCAACATTCATGGAGTAGGTTAAGAAAAAGGGAAGCTCTGAGACAGAGGAAGACAGATGGAAAGAAATTTCAGATCCATCTAACAATGTTGTTTGCCTCTCTTTGCTTGACACGTGTAACAGTGTCTGTACAACACAGTTCTACAATAGAAATATGATGGGAGAAGAGAAATGCAAGGAATAAGCAAAGCATTCCAAGAGAGATGAGGTTTGGTAGATTCGTATGCTTTAAGGTCGGAACAGAAGTTTAAACACTCCCTTCTGGCCTTCTGTATGTCACAAGGCTTTCATCTTCACCCGGATATCCTTGTGCTCAGCTCAATGAATTTTCCCTATCTAATTTATCTTTTTTGTTTTTTTTAGCAAGGTAACCAGTCTTGAGCTGAAAGTGATGAAGAGCTAGCATGTCCTAAGGGAGTTTGTTTCAGAGTTTGATCATCTTCACTTTTGAAAGGCTGAGGCTAATTTGAATTTGTCTGACATTAATTTCCATGTCTTGGTCCTCGCTATGCCTTTCTCTACTAGATTAAAACATTCTGTAGCACTCACTTTTTTTTTTCTAAATGAAGAAAATTATACTCTGTATTGATCAAGTCCCCTTGACTCCCCTCAGTCTTTTCATATAAATTCAAATGATCCTGAAATCTCATGGCAAGTCATTTTCTCCAACCATCAAAGTCATGTTGCAGACTTTTCCCGTATCCAATGCTGCATCATACTGTGAAATGTAGATACCAGAAAAAGACATTATTTCTCAATTGGACTCAACAGTGCCATATGAGAGAGGAAACCAGTTCACATTCCATTTTCTTAGTGCTGTGTTCATACATCTGTGCCCTTTAAGCCCCTTTTTACTATTGCACCACGTGGGAAATCTGAGCTCCACTTGTGCAATACTTTATACTTCCTTTCCAGATACAGTCCTGTCATCTGAAAGCAAGGTCTGCTGCTCTAAATATCTAAATTCATTTTTGGTGTGCTGCATATCTTTGTATGAAGGCATGCAGCCTTTCTGAGCAATAAACGCTTAGTTTTTTACTGGCGTTATTTTTTGTATCCTTCTGCAATCTTTGTGTATCCACCCTTTTTATCAGCACATTTGCTCCCAGATCATTGATGAAAACACTGAATAAAATGGGACTTCGTACTGATTTCTCAGAATCTAGTCTGGAACACTCCCATTTGCTGATAATTGACCATTGACACACGCTTTTTGAGGCCTATAATTTAGTTTTCTCTCAACTCATTTAATCTCTATTTTATTGTTATTACATAGTGTTAACTTTTTATCAGAACACCATGAGGTATTGTAGCATGTTAGGAAAGTCCAAATCTGAAGGCATCTTTATGAACTAGACTTGTAATTCCACAGGGGGAAAAAAAAAAAAAAAGAGGCAGATTTGTTTGAAAAGCCTATTTTCCTTAAATCTGTGTTGATTAGTGCTAATGACATTCTTAATGTCTTATTCTTTAGTCACTGGATTCTATATGAAATTTGCATTCTTTTATTCTGGAATGGTTTCAAAATAACTGCACTCAATACTGTCACTCAAGTCATCCTGGCTGTTTTGTCTTGAATTCAGCATAACATTAACATTTTGATAAAACTTCTCTTGCTCTTCCACCAAGATTTAAAGTTATGAGATGTGAGCTGGAGACCCCCTCAATCAACTCTTTGACATGAACTGCCAGGAACTATATATTTCAAATGTCTATCCTTTGTGAGCATTGCTCAATATCCATCACAGTTATTAGCAAGCTCAAAAATACCTCGCCATCCTCATAGTGGAGAAAGAGTTACCCTGTTCCAGCCCTAATCACCTGCAACAGGTTCCTAAAAACTATTTGACATTTGGGACCTCAGTTCACTCTACCAACTTTCCCTCCCACCTTGGAAACATTCCAGTAACTTCCCATCACACTTTGGAAATGCCCCATATGGAACATCTAGAAAAAAGCTGGCATTACATGAACATGATGCAAGTTTTTTCGCACTTCTTCAAAAGAAATGCAAATGAATGCTTTGCTGAGCTGGAATCCAGCAGCAATGGTGCAACATGGGCAAAAAGAAAACCCCTCCTCTGAACACTAAAATGCTTTTTGCCTTGCAGCACACTGTACCATTAGCCTAGCCACCTATCCCTCTGTCCTATAACCCTTGCACTGTCTCCCATTCAGACATCTTTCTGGGTCCTCACTTTTGGGCTTTGTACAAATTTCATGGACTACTGCTAGAAACCATGCCTGAGGCATGAATTACCGATCCATTTTCACTACAGCCAAAACAGCTGCCCAGGCATATATCAGCCTACCCTCTCATTAACAACAACATCCTTTTCCTGGCCTTAACACTGCAAACTTGCCTGACTCAAATCAGTGCAAAAAGACAAAGGTCACATTCCCTTCCTGTCATTTAGAGTATGTTGTACCTTTTTCTAAATCTTTCTTTTGGTTTCCCCTCCTCTACTTCATGAAACACAAGCTGGTTGTCTTTGCTGCCAAGACTTTTATAGCTTACCCTCCTCTGAACATCACCTCTGAACAGCTAGTGAAAGGTCAGCTCCCATGTCTGATGGACAGTGCTGACAGACACCACTAGATCTGAAATATTTTTAACAGCACCTTTGAGCTTTCTCTGCTAAAGTTTTGCAAGCTCCTTCACTGTCTTCCTTAAAACTCTCTTTATACTAGAACTGTAATGCTCACAAAGGAATAACAATGACAGCTAGTCCTCAGCTTCTCAGGCATCTCTGTCTCTCAGGATGAGCAACAATATTACCTCTTTTTTTTCTCTTCACCCACTCATCTCTTCATCTGAGTCTGCCTCTATCTCTTGCTTTATATTTCATTAAAATACATAACCCGAGCTTTTTCTTCCGAAATTATCATAATCATTGTATAAGACTTTCAGCCAATGTTCAACACTGATACCCTTTCTAACACCTCAGCTGCTTTACATACATTCAGATAGGCATGTTGGGGAGTAATGTTGTCAGGTAGGATTGGCTGGGCTGTCAGGGTGCAACTATATTCCTAATTTAAACAGTGCCTGGAGGTGGTCCTGGGAATGGAGGAATAATCAGCTCTACTGATAAACACAGTACTGATAGCACAACCCTAGCACAAGTCTGGGTAAGCACTCTATGGAAACAGCTACTCTGGGCCAGCTGTCCTCCTACATAGGAATATTTCTTAATAAGTTTAGTTTATTTCTCTAGCCATATTCTGAAAGGTTGCCCTCCTTTTAGGCTTTGACACTTGTCTGTTTCCATGCATGACCCTGGAGTTTTGACTTATCAATAACTGTGAAAGGCTAAAAGCAGATTTATGCAAAGTAGCATTCCAGCCCTATTATTTATTCTCTTGTTCCTTAATGACCAGTCACATTTTAAATGTTATAATCAAGTGCTTTATGCCACCAGGTTTTAATCAAGTCAGACATGCCGGAATTATTCTCATCAATGAGTATGTCCTGTTCCTCCTCCTCCCTGCTGACAGTCCTACAGGAGTGGTTCTCATCAAAGCAGCAGATCATCTTCTCTGTGCATTGTTTGCTGCATTAGTTCAATTTGTTTGGAGCATCCTGAACCTGAACTCCTCTTGTGGCTGCCACCTTAGCAGTACAGTAATACCTCTGGCCACTCAAAGGAACTGCTAGTACTGAAAGAAGCAACTGTTTGTTTTTCCTGACTGTGCAAGCAGTTCTGTGCCAGCTCCATCATACACCAGATCTAGATACAACCTTAGAACTGCCCTGAATTTTTCTATTTTTCCTCTCCAGCCTATTACATGGGAAGTATATGGCTGGGGATAAATGCACTCTAGATACATAATGGCCTAGTACATTGATGAAACTGCATGAAACTGGTACTAAACGAATAAAATATCATCCTAAGCCAGTTACTCCTATAATTTACCTTTAAAAACAACACAGATGAGATTCTATAAGGGAAGGAGGAGCACAGCATCCCAGTGCAATTTACTACCACCTCTCAATTTGATTACTGCTGGGGTAAAGTTGAGAAGGTTGAGAGGAGAGAGACAGAACACAAGAGATGTGAGACATGATTAAAGTATGGTCTCATCCTATTCACACTGGCAATGCTAAATTTAACTAGTCAAAAACTTCCTTTGATGTAGTAAGAGCCCTCAGCTGGAGCAATTCTGCCATAAAGATGTTTCTGTTGAGACAAATTCCAATCTTAAGATTTCAGGTCAAGGTGATCCACACTATCTGACATCTCTAAAGGGCAATTTGTCGTCCCCCCTGCCAGAAAACCCTGAAATTGCTAAATGCACCAAGCACACTGACAGCTCCACCTTGTCTCTTAACTATCACTTGTCTTAAAGCAGCTCTCATGGCCTGAACTGCAAAAAAAAGTCTTCTTTAACAGCCTGAAGCACACAAATAAAGCAGAGTTATGTCTTTGTCTCTCAAGAATCCCTGTTTTAAAAGTTCAGACCTGTGATCCCTTGAAGCAAGTGTGCTTTCAAAAAGGAACTCTCTAGTCCAAGATCAACAAGGGAAGGATCAGGAGACTGGAAATAAAATCAGCTCTTAGCCTGAAGAAAGTGCACTCCATGAAAGAGCCTGACTGGATTTCATGGGGAAATGTGGGCATTAATGGCTTTCAAAAGATCACAGTTTCTGGTTTGAATGAAGAATGCTTTTGACCTTTGGTATGGATATATTTGGCAACCCTCTCATGTTCTCTAGTTAGTCCTTTCCATGAACAGCAGTATCCAATGGATCAGCACCCTGCTTGGTCCTGATCAGCACTCAGGAAGAGAAAAAGACTCCAGAAAATGAGTCCCAGGTTTGGGTATGGCTCAAGACAACTCAGTCAGAGTAAATGGGGGAAGTTCATTGTACTGCTGAAAAACCTCAAGCTTCCTTTCAAATAATACTGCAAATATTTTTCCTGCAAAGAAAGTTTCTGTAAAGCCACTGTGTCTGACACATAGTGACAGGGCAGGCCCAAGACAGGTACACCATGAACAAGGCCACGCAAATCATGACAATCTGTCAAAGTACCCCAAACCTCACCAGGGAAACCACAGACTGGTATTCTGGTCATGTTCTCCATCGCTACCCTGCCTCAAGTGAAGCAACTGGATTTCCATCCTTACTCCGACGTTGACTCCAGAGAGTACTGTCCCATGCAACCTTTTCCTACTGCAATCTGTAGGGCTTTACACAGTTCCTCCTACAGTTCACAACACTGAGATGCTGACATTAACTCCTGCAGCCTACACACATCTCTCCTGACTGACAATCACTCTCGTCAGCAGAGAAACCCGGGTGTAGAAATCTGTATTTATAACAGAGTGTGTGGTTCTTCTTGACACAAAACAATAAAATAGCTAACAGGGGCTCTGCATGACAGGTTGAGATGCCTGTCATTAGAGCTGTCCATAGAAAAAAGAGATGTCAGCCCAGTTTTGCAAACCTGCATCTCTGACAGTCCACACCAGGTGCAGAGAATGTGAAGATGAAGGGAGATTTAGAGAAGTGGTCACAAAGAACTAAAGAGAGGAAAAACAAAACCTTGAAATACCTTTACCTAAGAGCTAACTTCTCCTTCTGTGTAAAACAGAAAAGGCTGAGCTAGTGCTTTTGGGGTTGATTTTTTTTCACCTTTAATTATGCATCATCAGTGACAAGCTCATGTGGAGCTAAAAGCTGGATCTGAGCATGAAGCTAATTTTTGGAGCTATTGGCTGTTCACTACCAGGAATAAAAATGATTCCTTGTCTTCCTAGATTTGGTTTAAGGAACAAAACCTCTTTGTCTCTCCCTCCATATTAGCTGCCTACAGACAGCTCCATTTTCCATTTGTGCATTTAATTATCCCTTCCTATGTGAGCTACTTTACATTTGTGCTTATTGAATCTCAGTTTATTGATTTCAGCTCCTTTCTTGAATTCATCATAGTTGGACTCAGGGCTAATCCTATTCTCCAATGCATTGGCGATTGCTTCCAGCTTTGTGTTGCATATGAATTTGATTAGCATACTCTCCATTCTGGTCTCCAGTGAAAATGTTAATGAAAACATCGAGCAGTATCAGATCTAGAGCACACACACACACAGGGCTCCATGCACCACTGTCTAACTTGACTCTAAACCTTTAATAATACTCAATACTTCTGGGGTACAGACAGTCAACTTTACCACTCTTCACTAAGTGCAAAGTTGTCACTTTGCAACACTTCAATTGAGTTTATATTCTGCAGGAACAAGAAATTAAGAAATCTGGATCAAATGTAGGGGGAGGTCAAGAAAGCAGCATTTGAATTGGGAAGGTACGGAAGTTTGACATTTAATCAGAGAGCTCAATCTAAGGATTTAATAGCAATCCCTGAAATTTTAGCTTCAAAAAACAAAAACCTTAGAAGGCACACTTATATTTTTGGCAAGTTGACTGCTATCTCGAGCTTAATCTCACTGGTGTGGCTCTTCTCACATACTGTTAAATGATGCCAAATGGCAAAGTAGGCTGGTTTAAGTGTGAATCTCACTTTCCAGAAATAAAAGGATTTAGGATTTAAGGGTTAGTTCATGCTCATCTCATTAATCAAATCATTCATTGCAGCCAAAATATATTGGAATGGACATGATTGCTTTCGTATTCTAATTTACAGAAAATGAAATAGAATTTCCCATTTTTTTCAACAGAATTAAGCTGTTTACATACATGACCATTTCTTAGCCATAAAGCTTAGGATTTTTTTTGTCTTTTCCTTCAGGGATCGGGGGCATGTGTGAAGACAGCACATTATTTTACATCTCAGTTCCCACCCCACGTGGGTTGGTTATTGAGCTAGGCATTCACCAGTGTTGAAGTTTAATATAGCAGTGCTCAATTTTCCCATGTTCCCTCTTGTTTGCAAGTTTAATTCTGCCATTCATTTCCCTCCTCTCTCTCTCCTGCCTTAGGAGATAAGGCATTACAATGTACTTTACTTCGCCTCTTTCTCTTTTCTAACACAGTAGAATCTCAGCACCCATCAGAAGACCCCCAAACACTAATTCCTGGTAGCAATAAGGAAGCAAGATACACAGAGGGTAAAGTTATTCTGTTTATAATGAGATTACTCTCTTTCTGAAAACTACCAGACATGCTCTGGAAGGGCTGTCGTATTCCTGGCTCAAAAAAGATACGTCCAAAGAGTGCAGTTTTGGCCTCTGGAATGTATCAGATGGCACAGTGTTTTTTAAAAAGTCTCCCAACTCTTTTCCAATCCTGCCCTCATATTTCCGTGTTTATAGCAACTGTTTCTTCCAGAATTGTGTGGATGCAGGACTTCATCACTCCTGCTGTACCTCTTGCAACAACTCTTTGGACCATGCAGTAATGTTCAGAGAACAACACTGATCATATACTTTCAAAGTCACATGCACCCAGCCAGGTTAATTCTCATTATCAGCAGTGTGTGTTTGGATCTGTGATACCATACCATGGTAACTCATCTGAGGGAGGCTCACAAGTGGCTCTAAGCCAGTATAAATAGAACAATGATGCCGTGAATTTTGTTCTACTTGAGCAAAGGGTCTTTCTGACCTAAAAAGTGAAAAGTTCTATTCCAGCTTTGAAAAGTTGCCCTGGAAACCAGATGTAGATTGTGCCCCAAGTATGATGTCTCATACTGCATCTTTTGTCCTGTTAACATTTTTTTTAGCTAAGATAGAACTGCAACATGTTTCTGGCCTTCTCTTATTTGCCCTCACTCTCTGTTGAAAATTCTATATATTTTACTTATAAATCTATTCCTAAATCTTTAATCCATCTATATATAATTTATGAGTAATTATAGAATGTCTGGTAATAAAGAGCTATCAGCTTACACTCCTTTTGCAACCTCAAGAGATGAAAATCTCTCATTTAGGCAAGTCTGTTGACAGTGGCAATGGCCTCTTCAGTCTGCCGAGGGCCAATGTGGTTAAAGCTGGTCTGATACCACTATATTAGAGCAGAGGAAGCTTTTCTCAAACACCACCACATTCAGAAGGCCTGGGCAAAGTCAATTGGTTCCTACTCTTACCTGCAGCTGAAGCAAGAGAAAAATGCATTAAGTACTTGCATAAATTTAATTTCTCAATATACCCAGAAACAGCACCCGGGATGTCTTTCAGTCAAAAACCATCAGAGATGTGTTTAGCATCATGTTGAGTAGATGGAAACAGGTGTTAACCTGTACAGGCTCCATTTTCCAAAGGAACAGATGGCTTGGAATATGCTTGTCCTTTCTCATTTTTCAGTCATCTCATCGACTACTTTGCCCTTCCACTCTGCAAAACCCTTAAGCCCAGGAGGAAATTCTCTGAGCTGCTACAGAGAGGCTTTTATTGCACTTTCACTTAAGAGACTCTCTATGACCCTATTTATAACATATCCATGTTCTGAATAGGGTAGCAAGGGAAAGAAAAGCTATTGTCTGAATTGCAGAGTGGAAATGGAAGCACAGACAAAGCTCCTGAGAAGACTTAAATGATGACTAATGATGGGGGTAATCACAAAACACTATTCTCAAAGGCACATGCCTAACTAATCCTCATTGATTTAATTGAAAGGTGAGCAACCAATGGAGGGGTTTTTAGCATTTCACTATGTATTTATCTGTATCATGAAATGCCTGAATACCTCTGGAAGTCTAGCCCTTGGCTTCTATCCCATTGTAAGAAAGCAAAGTAAGCAACTAGAGAAGTAAATCTGAGAAGTTTGGACTCCTCATTATACAAGTCTTTTCTGAAAAACAAGTGTAAATTCTTTATTTAAAAATACTACCATAAGTAGTTTATGTGGAAATTTCAGGACTGTTAATTGATCTGCTTGACCTCATCATCCTACTCATGAATTCATCCTTCTCATTCCCTGAAGACTCTTGAGTTGGGTACTATTTACACTGTTTAGATTAGGCTTTAATGAGTACCAAAAGCTTTGCATTTTCCTAATGAGAATTGAAGTAAAATTGAAAACTACAGGCTTTGTTTAAACAAGAACAATGTGAATCTGGCAAAATTCTAACAAGCTACAACTGAAATACTGACCTATACAAAAGCCAAGGATGAAATATGAACACAACTGAAAAGAATTCCTGCAAGATACAACGAGCTTTAACCAAACAGTCTCATACAGAAACAGTAGCCACGCATGTGCAAATATTGTACACTTAGCAGTGTACAGAATTCACCCCTTACTGTCTTACAATAAGCAGAATAAATATCAATTTAAATTTGTAAAAAATAGATGTAAGGAAATCAGCAATTTCACACAGGTGGAACTGCAGATAAGTGAAAATCTAGATGTGCAACTCTTCAGTGATCCTTCCATGAAGAAATGAGCCAGAGAAAGAATAGAAGAGACTATGAACAGGGACTAATTCATTGCTACAGAATTTAAATAACGCTCTCTGGCATGAGCTGATCTGGGAAATCCAGGGCAATCCTTCACCATTACTTGGCTTGTGTCCTTGGCTTCTCTTATCCTTTTGTGCTGTTATAAGCCCTGCTGGACTTGTGTCTTCTAGTGGAACAAGCAAGTTGGTGACAATGAGGATATTAGATACATTATAAAGCAAAACCTCCCAACATTTAAAAATAAGAGTTTCCCTCCTTGCAAATTCTCTCCGTGTGGGCTCCACACTGTGTGAACTGGTGAGTTTATGTCCTTTCTCTTCCAAAAACCCTCTTCAGCCTCCAGGGGAAAGGACACCACCATCTCCTTTCACAGCTTCCCATCATACAATTTTTTTTGTAGTTCTCCATTTCCACCTCTCCCAATCCATTTGCCTCTTCTGTCACAAGCTATCTGTATACCAGTGTTATCCACAAGCCTCACAAGGTAACAGAACATAATCACTTTTATTTGCTTGTCTGCTTTAATCCTTGGAAGAGTTCCCTGCAATCACTCTCTGGGGAGTTCATTTGTTAGATCATTCTCCATTTGGAAGAGCGATATTTAAAGTTTATACTACGGAAGAGATCACTGGCAGGTCTTTCCAAGTCCTGCTCTGGTTGTTGGAATCTGTGTGAAAAGGAGCTGACTGCAACCTTTTTGCTGCAAAAGCCTGAAAAGCAGCATTGCTTTTTCAATAATTTCATTGTTGCTTTAACATGAAGAGAATAAACTAGGCAGAATGGGTCAATTTCAAGATTACTTCTCTATAGAGGGAAAGGTTTTAAACAGATCTGTTCTGGCATCAAGTGACACAAGCAATTTTCAGATTATTGATCTCTTCTCAGCATAATTTATTTGTGATTATTTTACCTCTCCATTCTTGCCTTATCACTCCTCCATAAGGACCCTCCAAAGTTATGGTGATCTATTCCTCTTTTCCATCATATGCACTCCAGTTTGCCTTCTATAATTGCAGAAACAATGCTTGGTGAGTACTAGAAGTTTGGAGACAGACTTATGGAAGGAACAAAATAAGTTTTTACGTGCACTGTTCATTTTCTACTTTCCCAGCCATAAGGGAAGCAACCATCCCAAATTCATGCTGATAAAACTTTTAGATCCCACTATGAGTGAATTCGATAAAAGCCTGTGACATCAGCTTCACACAGTACCAATCTGTTCTAATCTTTCCCAACAACTGCACTAAACCATCAGCAGCAGTCCCACCCCTACAAATGCTCACAGCAGTATTGCTTTGAAGATGTAGCTGCCCAACGCAGACAGAGCTGCCCTAGGAAAAAGGATCACCAAAAAAGCATAAACAAGGCAGGAAAAGATGACCTCATAAAGACCTAAAATAACCTTTCTGTAATTAGAAAAATGCATTTAGAGCAAGTTCTAAGGCTACACCTTTTACTAGGTTCAATCCCTGCTCACTACAAAAGAGACCAATGAGTTTATCTGGCTGTTCCCATGCTAGTTTACATAAGATGGTCTTGGAGAGCCCCCAGGTAGAAGACTCCACAAATCACAGGACACCTCTGCCATTGCTGCACCACCCTCCCAGTGAAAAATCTTTCCTAATGTCCTATGTGAACCTCCCAAGCCACAGCTTATGGCTGTTGCTGGTGTTATACTGTTTACTACTACTTATAAAAAATTGGGATTTTTTTCTTAGAAATTATACATCAAGTGCCATAGGCTTCTAGCTCACCTTTTAACCTTCTCTTCTCTACACTAAACAAGCTTAGATCCTTCAATCTCTTTTCACAGGACATGTACCATAGGCCACAATTATCCCAGTAGTTGTCTCCACTAGACCCTCCCCTGTTTCTCCATATACTTCCTGAATTGTTGAGGCTCAAACTCAACACAGATGCCCTCTGGGTTACTGAGGGAGATGAAGAGTTCTACAGGAGTCAGGTCTCATCCCGAAGACTTCACTGGTGTAACTGGGCTGCAACAGGAATAGCATGCCCAGCAGGTTAAGGGAAGCCCTTCCTTCCAACAACTATGTCAAACTGAACACAAGCATGAACCTCTTCTCTGTAAGATTCTGTGCTTGGTAGGGAACCTTTCCTGGGGTCTGAGAGTTTCATACTATGGCTCACTTATCTTTTGAGCTCCAGAGCACTGGATCTAAAAGGGCAGCATCGTTTTGCAAGTGGGTTGCTTTTGTCAGAGGTAAGGATGGGGTTCAAGCAACCTGAAGCAGAGGAAAGCCTGGAGCTTGGAGTTCCCACATCCATGATGGATGTTATTTCCATTAGGCCTTTGAGACAATGGAGAGAAAGCTGTCTTACCTACTCACTTGAGTGATCTGCACTTGAAGTGAATGTTGGATCAAGCAATGCAAGGAAGACAGCTCACAGCTGTCAGTACAAGAGGAGCCGTGTGCATGCTGTTTCACTGGGAGGCCAAGCAGAGAATACTTCACGCCCTCACTATGAGTAACGAGGCATGGGGAGGTGTTGCAAGTACAAGTTTCTGCTGCTGGCAGCTTGGGGACTGATTTTTCCCGTCATGTATCCTATTCACTTGTAAAAAGAAAGATACTCAGCACTATGCTGCAGCATGTGAAAATAAACACCTTCATGGATTTTGTGCAACATGTGTGGGTTTACAGTATGAGGGACAGGCAAACATATTGGAAAAGTTAGTTTTCTTATAGCCTCCCTACCTCACTGGTTAAGTTGCTGTCAAATAGGAGCCTGTCTCCTCCTGTTGCTCTACAGAAACTATGAGAGATGCAGACTGTTTTTAGGTTCACACTGTGAACAGTTAAACAGAATGAATGTACAAGTTTCACATGCTACTGCGTACATTAAAATCTTTTGATTGCCACAAGATTGTCTGTTTATGAGACCTGCCTTTCCCTGGAAAAGCAATGAAGCCAGAGTGCATTTTGGAAAGCTCTGCCTTAGACAAATGAACCCAATTTGCAGACATGGGACAGTAGGAGAAAATATCTCCTACCGTTCAGGAAAAGACCAGTCCCAATTCATCTATAATTTGGTGATCTATAAATCAAAAAGAAAAGGTTGTTTTAACATATAATAGCCAACCCTGCATCCCCACATACACCTTACATAGACACCTCTACAGTGCCTGGATAGGCTGAATTCAGCAGAAAAGCATTCAGCCTTTAAACACAACCTGAGAAGGGCTTCCAGCTTAACATGGAAGATCAGTCTGAAAGCAGATTTACATCATCTTGGGAACCTGGTACTGCCAACTTCAAGAAGTCATAGAAACTTTTAATTTGTGATGATTAAATAATGCTCCACTCTTTCATGGGATCTGAGTATACTGCATAATTTGACACTTCTCTTCAAGGCATAATATATTGCCTGGCATTCTCTGCAATGCAAAATGAGTGGGCCACAGACTCGCATGGTTTGGCTAAGATCATACCAGAACCTTTTCATTTATTTGCAGGAAGTTCTTTTCCCAAGCGCCTCTCATGACAGTATGCAAAAAGCCTGCCATAACAGGCTCCTAACCTACAATGGGCTTTTGTTGTATTTTGGGCAACAAATACACAAAATAAATAGTAAAGAGCAATTCTCCCTGTTCAAGCTGAGGAGAGCTAACCTTGCCATTGCAAAGATCTGGTATAGAGTCAGTAGTGGTAAACATAAGGATGGTTCCAGAGCTGAGAGTACTTAGGAAATAATACAGACCAGCTCACATTTTCCTGCACATTACTGCAGTATACCCTCAGGTATTTCCAAAACCAAAAAGGACAACCAAGAAGGATGCTGGGCAAGAAACCTCAAGAGGATGCCTCCAAACAGAATATCTATGATTCTGCAAAGTTCATGTTCCAAACCAGGAATGATAAGCAGGAATAGCTAAGTCCCTAGGAGGCTTAGGGTAAAGGCCATATTTCTTCACTTAGCATTTCCTAGAAACTAATTCAGGTGGCTTTCCTCTCTGCATTCTGACTTTTCCTGAGTCACATTTCTGTACACTTACCTTTTCCTGATGCTTATAGAACTGAGTCCTTACATCACTGTGCATTGGGAAAGATCTTGCCTGATGTACCTCCACAAACAAAATTCTTGTCTGTAGTGGCTCATCAACAACATGATTTCTTTTAGCACTGTCCCTTTAAAACACAGACTCTACATTGCTGCATACATTAAATACCAAGTACTTGGTGCTGCAAAGGCCACAGATGTTGAAAGGATGGTGAAAAGGAACCTTCCTCCCCAGTAACCTCACTCACCCAGAGTGTAAATGATGGTGCCCACAGCACTTTGCCAGGTCAGTCACTTGACTGTCAGATACAGCTGAAAGGATGAAGAGCAAAGAGGGTGAAGTAGAGTCAAGACACAAAGTTCAAGTCTCATTTTGTTCTTTACCAAAGTTTGGTGGGGAAGAATTGGCTAAGGGCCCATTTTCCATTCAAAACCCAAATTACTTTGAAAATTAGCAAGTCTATCGGAACATGTGCAGAGCCTAGGCATAAAAGACAAAGCAGATGATAGCATGTCAAGAAATCATATTTGATATATATTAAAATTACTGAAATAAAGGGAATTATGGAAAAATACAATCATTTTGCAATTAAGATTAGGACTAAAAAAAGGATTTGCATTCCTTGTAACAAGCAAGACTAGTAAGAACTAACAACCACCTATGGAGATGGAGCTATTAACATGCAAATGATCATTATTCTGACCGAGGTATTTCTACTGAAAATCTGCCATTTATGCAGATTTCCAGGAAGTTTTTTGAAGCAAGGTATGTATGGATAAAGAACCAGGAGTGGGAACACTGTTTACTCAGGATAACTATTCTGCCTGACACAGAAGAAAACCAAGAAACAGAATTACTGAGCTGGGGCCAGAACAGACATGGTGTGGGATTCCAGCAAAACTCCCTGACAACACAATTACAATGGAGAGCAAGTTTTGCGGCCAGAATGCTAATGTAAGAATAGCAAATCTTTATCTAACAACTTAGAGGAGTAAAAAGGAGGGAAAAAAGAGGATGCTACTCACTTGAAGGCAGGAAACAGGAAGAGATAGGAAATTTTTGTGGAAATTGTAGAAATACCTGAGCTCTTCAGATGTAACCAAATAGTTTATACCACAAGCACAAGGAGAAAGCATTACCTGAAAGTTTCCTAAATACAACTTCCTCTGTTATCAACATGCTTTGTGATTACTGCCCTAATTTCAGTGGAGCTTTGACTCCTTCATACTTAACAAATTAGTTGAGGTCCATTTTTACAGGCAGGGGAGAAGGACCACTGAGCTCTAGTGGGAGGCAAAAATGAGTAAAGAGTTCATTCAGAATACTCAATGAATGGCAGAAAGCACAAGACTCTATCTTGCCCAGTGTGTTGTCAAGACCTTGGCAGAGGTCAATAAAGGAGCTGAAGAGACAGTATAGCAGGCACCAAAACTGAAGAGGGAGTAATTCCATTACTGTGGGAAAATTCTACCTTTAAATAAGATATAGGAGAATATTCTTCTGCAAAGTATGGCAGTATGTTTGAGAAAAGAATACTGAATTTCACTGCAGCTCCCTTTTACATTCATAGAAATTCAGATCGTGAGATTTCAAGCATCAGGGAAAGTGGCCACTTTCTAGGAGTCGAGTTTACCGAATTTCTGAAGGTCCTGGAAATCTCTTTTGTGACTTCAGTAGTGCTGCTGTATTTTAAAACTGCATTGTATGGCCTTATCAGAGAGCCTTTAAAAGATACTGGAATGTGTGGGCTTGATCTGTGTGGTAGAAACGGGGTGAGGGTGACAGCCAGGAAGTGCAGGAGCTGGGGAAGTTACATCAATCTCTCACTTATCAGGCTGAACTTCTCTTGCAGTCCTACGTAATCCAAAAGAGAGGCATTTTAGGAAGACCTGAATTTGAAAATATCAAAAAATAACTCCATATCTTGAAGAGGAAAATGAGATTATTTCAGCTCTACACAGGGTGTTTTTTCAAAAATTGAGAAGGCAAACCACATCTCTGCAAACAAAAGCCACCCACCTGCTGATGAGAAAAAATAAAATAAGCAGGCTCAGTTGGTGGTTCTAAAGTCTACTGTGCCAAAACCAGTAAATGGACATTTAACACTATTCCTTTTCCACAGGGAAAGCTTGTTGTTTCATTTGTCTATTCTAATGTCAACACCACCAGATAAATGCTGAAGACCCCGCGCACTGTGCTACTACAGGGAATGTGTAAGAGGTAAGAATGGCTGACACATTAAGGTTTTTTGCCCCACAATGAACATATGAGCAACTGTTGGAAGAAGCCTTTTTGGCCTAATAAGTAGAAAGGCAGAATCCAAGTATTTCAGGATGTTGAAAATCAGAGTCACAGAATGGATTAGCTTGTGGCCACAGTGGGTCATCTAGTCCTACCTCAGTACATCTACTTCTTGCTTTTCTACAGTTGTCAGAAGTATTGTACAATTCCTACCATCGGCCAAGGCATAGAGGATCAGTGAATGGTTCATCTGGCCAGCATCCATGCTGGTATTAGCTTGGATAAAGGAAAGACATGGATCTTCTACCTCCTATTACTTTGTGTATTGGAGACCTGACTGTAAAAGAAACACATCATGTACAGTTTAGAATAACCTGTCCATATGAGATGATTCCGCAAACCCAGAAGCAAGTTAAGGATAAAAACACAGTGCTTGGCTAACACAGAAATTATTTAATATTTCTTTCCAACCTCAACACTTCAACATTGTATTTTCTAAGTCAGGAAATTCTGTCATCTTCATTTTATAGATACAGAAAAGGGTAGTGAACTGTAATTTGTAAAGCTGTACTGGCCCCTTTATTGCCCCAGTCTAAGTGAAGGACCTGGCTGGAGTGCCCACAGCTTCTTTCTCCTTCAGACCATGTAACTTAGGCTCCTTCCCATCAAAACAAAGGACTGTAAAAGGAGAGAGGAGGTAGTCATGTTCCCCTTGTTGCCCCAGCAGGAGCTTGAATGTTCTCCCAGACTGTCAGTTGAGACAAGGATACTGCAACTAAGGCTGTGCTGTCCTAGTAAATTGGAATGTGCACAGATGCAGTAATGTTAATAAACTGCATGCAAGTTCGCTGGCATAAAGCTTGGCCCGTTAAAATTTGTATTCCAATTCCAAGCCATGGATGACACAGGGGTCATTCATAAATAGAAAGCCGCATGAAGCTACACAATTTTGGGAATTACAGGTGGTTTATTACCACAGATATGATTCCATGCCAGGTGGCTTTACTGCCTGAAAATGCTGTAAGGTACATTTGATTTACTAATACAGACATAACTTGCTGGAGATCACCCGATAGTCTATGGCAGAGCTGTGACTATAACCCGAGTTGCCTGAGTCCTGGTCTGGCTCATAATCTCTCAGTCACATTTCCAGTACAAGTGCTCCTCTTGTTCAGCACAAGCTTTTCAATTTGCACAGTAGCAAGTTACTTGGACCAACAGTTGTCAGTCTGAGTGAGACTGTGCCCCTACAACTTGCTTAGTAGCACACACAAAGTTCTCAGCCCAAGGATTCCAAAAGCTGTGAAAATCTAGATGGTATTCTGCAACATACACTTAGCCTTCACAGTATAAATATACTTCATGTTTTCCCATCATATGTTTCCTCAATACTACAGCCAAAAGCATGGTCAAGCTTAAGTCACATATCCTTGAGTCTCAAGACAGTGACTCAGGCTCTTACAAGGTCCTTATAAATGCAGACATTTCTTCTTAAATTCAGAACAGAGACCTGCCAACTGATCATCGGTATGGATCTGTATGGAAACATATTGCATGCTCTTCTTGGCTAGCACATGATGGTACATTCACCCAGAAATACCACACCACATGGGTATAACATGAAAATCTAAGAGGACAGGCAGCAAAAGACTCTGCCTCCTTTTGCCTGGAGAAAGTGAAATTTTATGGCAACAGAAAACCAATCAGCCAATGTCCCTCTCTAGTTCTCTCTGCTATCGGACAGTTCAAATGAAAGGAGCATGATTACTACTGCAAGGCACGGGCATTTTGGGACTTACAATCTTTTTAAGGTGATTCCTGCCTTTCAGTCAGCTCTTATAACCAGATGAGGCCTTGAATGCTAAATCTCAGGTCTCTCAAATTCTGAGAATCTGACCAAATGTTTTTATTTGGTCTAACTGAACACAGAATCTCAGAATTGTTTAGATTGAAAAAGACCTCCTAAGATCCTCCTGAGTCCAACTGTTAACCCAGCACTGCCAAGCTCACCACTAAATCATGTCCCTAAATGCCACATCTACAGTAAAATCTTTAAAATACCTCCAAGGATGGAGACTTACCCACTTCCATGGGCAGCCTATTCCAGGATGTGACCACCATTCTGGTGATGGAATTCTTCCCAACATCCTATCTAAAACTCATCTGGTGCGATTTGGGGTCATTTCCTCTTGAAGTACCAGTTGTTGTTTGAGAGAAGAGACTGACACTGATCTCTTCAATTAATTATTTCAATCAACTCTGTCTTGTGAGCCAGGTTCTTCACTCTAGCAGACACTTAGAATCCTTCTCTAACGCATCTTTTTATCCTACAGAACAGTCTCTATATGTCTGAGTCTGCATGGTCACCTTTTATCAGGTAAATAAACTGAAGTTCACATTATGTGATCTAGGATTCTTGACAATTTGTAACTGCTAACAAATACTTCTTTAGAACTGCAAAAGACTGTATGGTCCTAGTGACTACAGCTACATGTCAGATAAGCTATAACAATCAAATATGAATAAATATAATAAACCACATTTTAAATATGTCAGTATTGAAAGCAACACACAGAGAAAGAAGTGAGGACTATTTAGGTGGAAGGACCAACTTACAGAGTGAAAAGAAGAACAAACAAAGAAAAAGGGGTTATAAAAGCAACTTTCCTTCATATCACCTGCACACACATGCAGTACGTACTGCTGCAGAATTAGAGATTTACTTTTGTTGAAAATTTCCCTACACTCAAAGCTGAGTTTAAGTAAACTTTTAGTAAACTATTCATTAGAACCAAGCAGTTCTCACCTACCTAAGTACATCCTTACACCAAAGCTTAACATGACCCTTGGGAAGAACCCCAGGACACATCTGTAATAATGTTTGAACAGTGGTGGCATAGGAGACTGACACAAAAAATGTGTCACTCTTTAATTCTCTTTGCACTCGTTCTCTTAACAACACATTTACCCCAATTCAGATCCTTACATCTGTAAGGATCTGAACAGTTTGAAAATTGCTGTTTGCTCAGTCACTTTCAAGTAATTTGATGTGAAGAATACTTTGAGCAGTGGCCAAGGAGATGCCTGGTGTTGCTGAAATTATTTTGCTACAGATCAAACATGGACCAAGGCCTCTTAAAAGTTTATGAAGGTTTGATGCAGCAACTCAGTTGTGCATCTGCTGACCACTGGATAGAAATGTTGTACTGTAAGGCAGGAAGCCTTATGTATGAACAGTCAGAAGTTCAATTTGCTTTGAAATGTTGGTAATTTTAATATAATCTATAATGTGAATGGGAGAAAAATGCCTGGAAAGCAGTATTGCAATGATCTCTTTGATGAGTACAGAGTTCACTTTCCAAATAAAATGAGTTAAAGAACAGAGAAGGGATCAGCTGTTTGCAGGACTGATTGTGTCTTCTCTTAAAGCATACCAAACCCATAAGGTCATGGTAGCCTCAAGAGTACTTAGACTGCAGCAAATTCAAGTTCAGCTGAAATGTTCAAAAACCCCTATCTTGGGAATGGGTAATGGAAGCTGAAGATCTGGCTCCTTAAAGATAAAGAGTGTTTCATATTGCTTTCCTAATTGTTCTAGGGGAAGAAAGCTGTTTGCAGCATGCTCTGTTCAACCTTGGGACTAATGGGAGGCATGAAGGAGCCTTGTTAACAAACAAGAGGCTTTGGTGCTTTGTAAATGGAGAAATTCTGCCTACAAAGCTGAGCTTTATACTGAGTTGATTATTTTCATCTTACGCAAGTGTGGGATGAACACTGAGACCACTAAAAATACTAAAAGTACACAAGTATTGTTTTTCGCTTTACATTATGAATTTACTTTTTTTAAAGACAAACCTCCCAAAAAATTCCCCAGCAAAAGTTTTCCATTATGGAGGGGAACGTGAGACAACAAGGGGCAAAGGAGTTTAGTAAGGTGACAGAAAATCAGCTGCAAAGCACTATTTCCCATCCGCTCTTACATTAGTACTTTTCTGCAGGTGCTTGTAGGGCAAGAGAGAGACTGTTCAAAGAGCAATTTAGAACTCCCTCTTCCCTAGGAAACTGTTCAGAAACCTAGAAGTATTTTTGATGGAGGAAGACCACTCAAAAGATCCTGAAGGCTTCCTGCCCAGGTTTAGCTTTTGTAGCATTTCAGTTGCTTTTGGGACTGAAACTCTACTGCAAACTTCGTCCAACAATCCTTCCCATTAGCCAAAAAGCAATGTATCTCAAAAATTCCATATGGCAATACAATTCTACCAAGAAATGGAATTTTTCCCCCCTCTTATGACCTAATTTCCAAAATCCTTGAAGCAGTTTTCAGCCTGATAGTGGCACATGCTGCACATTAGACAACCGTGTTTTGAAGCCAGTACATTTACCTGGATCATAGGATTTATGCTGTTCTCTAGTTGCCTGTGCAATATCCATCATCATGTTATTCAAGCACTCTTGGTATCACTGTGTTGGTATAAACAGGACTGATCACACTCATGACAGATTATAAACCACCATTACACTTTTTTGCAGAATGTGACAAAATATAAAGCAAGCAATAGTTCCTTCTCTAAGTCTCAAAATATACTAGTTTAGTAGTACCAGGTTAGAATATAGCAAATAATCTTGCCAGAAAATGGCAGACCTCTAGTTATCATGAAATGGGGTATTTCCATTGAGTACAGCTCTTCTAAGGATCTTCTACAGACAGTGACAGAAGGAGAAAGCCCCATTAACTGGACATTATCTACAGCTCTTAGTCTTCCTCTATAATTCTGAGCTGGTGGATTGAGGTTTGGAGACAGCATCAATCCACAACTGAGTTGTGGCTAGAGGTGTAATTAACCTTTGCCATGTGTGACAAGAATTTGCCACATGTATGCTGGGTTCCTTTCCTCTCACTGGTTTACAAGGCCGGAAGTTGATTGTGGCCTTAGCCAAAATCATACGTGAGGGGCAGCCTTGCCTCAAACTACACAGAACATCTACAATCTCTGGCTCTCAGGTGCTGAGGTGACTTTTAAGTTGATGACACACCTACTGAGCAGCAGATCAGAGCCAACAGAATGGGCAACACCTGGTATGAGAGGGCAAGCAGGAAAGAAAAGTATTCTGTTCCAAAACAAAGACACGAGTCCCACTATACCAACTTTGTGTCCCCACTTTGATACATCACCAGCCACCATATGTGAGGAGCATAATGCTGAGAGGGAGGATGGTGAGAAGGCTCATCAGCCTTTCATCTCTCCTCCTTCCAAGCACCATTCCTGCTGCTGTTTATGCCTCCCAACCCCAGGGACCAAAGTGCCTATTAGACTCATTATCCTCCCTCTGCAGATGTTCCCCCTGAGAGGTTCATTAGGCCTTGCTGCCTGACATCAGGCAGCCAGAGAACCAGGTGGCCACCTTCTTTTGCAATGCCAGTGTTATTTCTGAGGGGTTAGATTTCTGGGAAGAAGCTTTTAAATTTCCTGTTTCCCAGATGCAGGGAGGGCTCCATAAAACCCTCCCTGCACAGATGGATTGAAGAAAGGCATTACACTTGGTACATTTTCTGCAGGAGTTCATTACCAGAGGGAAAAAAGAAGTGTGAATCTTGGTGTCTCTGTCAACAAGCTTAGAAAAGCAGTTTCTGCCCCTCCCATCCCAGGATCACAAGCACTTCACATGCATGACTCCAGCACACTCCAAAGCCACCATGTAACACTGTGACAGTGCTGGAGATGGGGAGATGAGGCTGGTGTCCATTTGACCTTGAAAGAGGCAGAGAAAAAAATAGAAGCTGGAAGGACTAGCTTAAACTTTATTGCTGCTACTCTTCCTGCTTCCAACTCACTTTGTATCTCTCAATGCAATATTATGTTTAATTTCAAACTTCAAATCTATTTTATAACTATAGTTAGGCTTTATTGACCTACTTGGATTTTTGGATACACAATAGAAAGCAAAGAAAATTTCTGGCAGAAAGGATATCAATATTTTAGGAAGAAGTCTGAAGGGAAGGACTTCAACAGACATATCAAGATGCAACTTAAAATAGTGAACCTAGCCCCACTCAATCCTGCTTTTTCCTGCTTACACACAGACATTGAGATTTCTTGCTGCAGGCACTTCCTCATGTCTCTGCTTCCATGTGTTGCAGGGGAGATATCTTTGTTAGGTATGGAAAAATTACCTTTCCACCCTGTATTAAAGGCGGCTTCAAGAGCTCAAGGATTGCTCTCTGCACCTTCTTCTTTGTTACCAGTATGTTTAATTTGGCTCTTGTTAGGTGTGTGCTCTTCCTTTCTAGAAGAGAGACTAGGAATGGGCAAGGTAGCTGACATTTAAGCGGGGCTTCTCTGTGATGAATGAAAAGCTCACAGTAAATAAATAAATAAATAAATAAATAAATAAATAAATAAATAAATAAATATGTGATTATATAGTAGCAATTTTCTAATGTGCCATTTTCAATTGAAACTTTATTTATAGACCAGCCATTAAAGAGAAGTGTGCGAGTCACAGCAGCATTTCAATTCCATGTCATGAAGAACACCTGACCTGTGGTTGAGATAAGTGACAAGAAGAGAAGAGCTGGATGTTAGGCTGAGAAACAAGATGACCTTGGGCAAGTCATTATACTTCCCTCTGCCTCACTTTCCCATTCTGTTATGCTGAGATTTTAAACAATTACCTGGCTTGACAAGTGCAATCAGTATGTAAAGAGCTCTGAAGTGGACATGCACTCAGCTGATCCTCACACAACCACAAGCACTGCTGGGAACAGGCAAGAGGGAGGTTGCAAGTTTCAGTAGCAGCCTGTCTTCCATTGCAGATGCTGGATATGCTTGGAAATTGTATAGACTATGCACTTAGATGCACAGCTTGCTTATGCTTCCACTGGATCAGTACTAACATGATGACAGGGAATGGCTAACTGAAGACAGGTGTAAAAACCAGAAAGATCCCAGTGCCAAAATCAGGACATGAGAAATAGAGAATCATGGCAACCACCATTTAAATTAGAAAAATTGTTGTTCAGAGGCATACAGCCTGGAAAAAAACAGACTGAGAATCCAATGCCTTTTTTGGATGGATTGAGTTCAAGACCACACCATATTGGCTAGCTGTGCTGCGCCGGCTGATATTAATATGGGGGATTAGAAGTGCCCTTCAGCTTCTGCTGTAGGTTCATCTGGGCAACATAAACAGAGGAAGAGTATAAATACCAACAGTGCAGCACTCATGCACATGCACGGTTCTGCAGCACATACAGCAAATACAACACATCATTCAGGGATTCAAGGGTGTTTTTGGGACAGAGTGCAGGCAGATCAACAGCTTGTACAAAAAAATCACTGTACCTGGGCACAGAGGAGACATGCATACTTCAAAGAATCCTTCCTGCCCCCCTGGAAAATGTGCTATTGATATTACTTACTCTCTTTGGGACAGTCCTCAGCTTCCTTTGAAGGGCAATGGTACCCATGGGAATGTGGGCTGGTTGGTGGGAGCTGTTTGACCCTCAAGGGTGCAAAAGGTCGTAGTATCATAGAATTATAGAATATATTGAGTTGGAAGAGACCTATCAGGATCACTGAAGTACGATTCTTGGCCCTGGACAGGACACCCCAAGAGTCACACCATGTGCCTGAGAGTGTTGTCCAAGCACTTCTTGAACTCTGTCAGGCTGGGTACTGTTCCAATGCTCATCCAGCCTAAACCTCCCCTGACTCAACTTCATGCCATGTCCTCAAGTCCTGTAACTGGTTTGTGAGAATGAAGAGATCACACCTATCTCTGCTCTTCCCCTCACTATACAGGAAATCGTAACTGCAGTGAGGTCTCCTCTCAGTCTCTTCTTGTCCAGGCTGAACAGACCCTCAGCCACTCCTCACAAGGCTTCCCCTCCAGAATCTTCACTATCCTTGTGGCCCTCTTTTGGATACTCTAATAGTCTAATGTCTTTCTTATATTGTGGCACCCAAAACTACACACAGTGTTCCAGGTAAAGCTGCCCCAGTGCAGAGCAGAGCAGGACAATCCCCTTCCTTGCCCAGCTGGCAATACTGTGTCTGATGCCCTCCCGGAAACAGATGGCACTTCTGGCTGCCAGGGCGCTGCTGGCTCATATTCCACATGCCATAGACCAGGACCCCCAGGTCCCTTTCCACAGTGCTTCTCTTCAGCCTCTTGTTCCCCAGTCTGTACACAGAACCAGGGCTGCCTCACTTCAGGTACAGAATCTGGCACTTGCCCTTGTTGTATTTCATATAGTGGGTGGTTTCCTACCTTTCTAATTTGTCTAGGTCTTGTCAAAGGTGAGTTGTAAAGACCAGGAAGCAAGACATCGGGGATACAAGCACATAATTGCATCATTTGGCTGTAGCCTGTCTAGATGACATACCATGGACCTGGGAATGGGTATGCTACAGATATCTTGGGACCAGGAATTTTAGAGGCATGAGCTGTAGGGCAGAACCTCAGGGAAAAGTTCTTTATAGCTATACTGGATAAATTACTTGGAGAGAAACATGCTCTGAATTCAAAGGAAACTGAGATAATATCAGTAACTCAAGGCCTATGCATGCAGAATTCAGTATATAGTAAGTTTGTTTCATTATTTTCCTGCAGAAATAAATTTGCAGGCGCTTCTGGTTGCTGAAAGAGACTTAAAAACCCATGGATAAGATGAGGTACAACAGAACTGTGTCTATGATTGGAAAGACTGTGCAATCAACGTATAATTAACCTGTGAAACTTGTTGCCAGAGGATATTATAGAGGAAAACAGATTAGCAAGATTCAGAAAAGGATTAGACCGTACAAGAATAGCATCTGCAACTAGGCTTGCTAAAATAAAAACCATATGGGTTATTAGCCTTCCCGCTGCGGGGTATAAAATGATGGCAAGTTGGGGTCAGAAAGCAATGTCTCCCTATTATTTAGCGTTGTAAAACTGACCACACCAGGGGGTTCTTACAAGCCTATCTAAAGCATCCAGCACTTGCAGTGGTTAGGACAGAATACTGGACTGGATGGGCCATTATTTTGATACAGACAACCAATTTCTTACATAATTCTGCCCTCATTTCCTGGGAGAATTCAACTCCCCAAACTGATATGCACTCCAAGCAATTGAAATTCAAGTGTAAACATGTTATTGCTTGAGCAATTTGTGGGCATACAAAGGTACAGACTAGCAGTTAGACCCCAAATCGAGGTGCCTTCTGGACTAAGAGATTTTTCTATTATAGCTTTGTGATCACCACCTAGAGACTTCATGGTTGTCATTCAGCTGGTCAGCATCAGTACAGGTGCAACCAAACTCCCCCTTGCACAGACTCTCAGTGTGAAAGCAGTAGAGAAATCTCCTTTTTGTAGGAGCCTGTATCTTTGCAGTTGCATAGTTTGCCCACCCACCCTGTGGGATGCAGCAAAATGAGGAGAGCAATCAGGATGGAGCAGAAGCACACAATAGCATTTCCTTTTTCCTGCTTTTGCTGAGGTTTTCCCTTTCAGTGTCTCACTGTAGAAAGCTGCAGCACTCTTCCTCTGGTACCCTGCTGCATAGCAGGTTAGGCAAGAGTGTCTCTCTGTCCTACTGACTCAGACAGGAGAGAAAAAGATATAGTGAGGCAAGAATAGATGGTATGCAGGGGCTGTACGGTACGTGTCAGGAGGTGAGGCAAAGACCAGGACTGTGAACATGTGGCACAAGAGTGAGAAGCAGAGGGGGAGGTTGCTGGGGGTGGGGTATCCAGTGAAGGAAGCAGGAGTTGCTACAGACACAGAGAGAGCAGGAAGATGACTGTATGATTATCCACAAGGACACACAGCACAGAACCAAAGGCTTACATCCATAGGAGACAGACGGACCGATGCACAAAAGCAAGCAGAAGGGGAAGATCCAGTGGGAAGGATGTAAAACACTGTTTATTGACTCTACTTCCTACTTAGATCCACAGCCAAAGGCAAAGCAAAATGTCAGTTATGACAGAGGTGAAAATGTATGATATATAGGTGTGGACAGTGTGCCAGTGATGCTGAGAAAGTGCATTGGTACAGGCACCTGCTTAGAAATGTGTGGCATTGCTGTTCCACCACTTGGAATTTGGGCAGCCTGGGGTGAATGCTTCACATTTAGCAGGACTTCAAGAGGCAGACAGGACATGAATCTCCTCAGGCCCCCTCTCTTTCCACAGAACAAACCATTTCAGAATTAAAATGACATTTAAGACCATCAGACTAGGAACAAAGACAACTTTGGGTGATGAACTTCTTCATATCATCCTAGACAGATGTCAGTATGCATGCAAATTTTAATGGGATAGGCTTGCCTTTCAGATGATGGTAAGTCTTGAATTTCACTTTCTAATTCTATTCCTAGTCACTTCAAATACTTTTGTGAAGAGCTTAGAGCCCCTTAACTCTTGTCTCCTCTAACACTGGCCATAGCATTTTACAGGAGAGACCATATTTTTGAGACATGTCTAGTACAATTGGGACTGGACCCTTGTAGAAATCATTCAGTTTTCTGAAAAACACAGTTAAATGTTTTCCACCTGCACCACCAACATCTCTCAGTCCCTGGCTCGAAGGTCAAGTGTCCACTCTGCATCAGATAGCCTGATCTTCAAAGACTGCATTTACTCTTATAAAGGTCAAACTAGTAGCACAGCTATTTCCCCTCAGAATTTTCTGTGATCCTGTGTCACCTCTGCAAACCCAGAAGTCATCTCTCTTTCTCTTCTGAACTCTGGTCTATCAGACTTGGCAGTTGTCTCATGACTTATGGGGATCAGCCCCTGAAAAGTTCCTCTCATTCTGAAAAGGTCGGGAGTATGTAAACACACACAAATGCACGTCCACAGGAACACACGCAGCTGCCAGGATTCACAGATGCACACACAGCTTCCCAGCTCCGCAGCGCCGTTTTCAGCAAGGACCACTCAAAGTGTTTAGCTCGACACGCTGTGATGATGATGTAAACGGGAAAAGAAAAGCCCTTCACCTGTGAAACTAATTAATAGTCAACAAACTTGCTTCAAGGTAGGAGAGCTGGCACTGGAGGCGAGAGGCTGTTCCGGGGAGGCAGGAGCCCGGCAGAGCTGCTAGGTGGCAGCAGCCATTCACCAGCGCAGGGCTGCGGCTCGCCCAGGTGGCTGCCGGCTTCGATGCCCGGAGAATTTGATGCTCGTGGAAGTGAGCCACTCTTACAGCCCCTACTACGGCCAAAGCGCTCAAGGCTGCTGCTGTCGCTGCCCATGACGGGAGCATACATAAACATGAAAAGAAAGCCATCCTGGCTTTTAAGACACCACAATTCGGGTTGCAGCTTTTAAAGGATGTAGCTGAACAGACACATTGTGATGATGCTGATGAAATCATGCCTTATCAGTAGGCAGGGAGGCTGTGTCCTCCTCCACAGCTTTTTCAGGCCCCTCAATCACCCCCTATCAAGGTGAATACTTATCTTCCAAAGGCTTTTCAAACACCACCTAATTAGTCTCCCCAAATCCATAAGCAAAGCAGAGGAGCCAGAGCCTTGTGTTCTGTGTAGCAAATGAGACTGAAACTCTGTGAAGGGCTCTAATTTAAAAGCAACCTTCACTGCAGCACGTGGGAAGTGCTGCAGCAGATTTAGGGGCACTTTTAAGGATGCCAGTTGAATATTAAAACCTCTTTATTCATATAATTAATACTGCAACTACTACTGAATTCCATGTGTTATTTATAGAAGCATTATATTCCAGTTATTTTCTGCAGCTCTTGTCTCTTTGACATGCAATAGATTTTCTTATGGAGTGTAGGCCTGCATCACTGAGGATCCAGGGGAAAAGGCAGACATTCAGCAAAATATGGTTAAATATTCTGGGCCATTTAACAATGAGGTGCTGTTGAACACAGTTTGAAAATTGAAGGACAGAGATTCAAACTACTCCATGTCAGAAAGCCTCCACAATATTCATTTGCTTGCTGCAAGCTACAATAGCCAGCAGTTACTTGACCCTTCATGCTTTTTGCTGGCATGAAGAGCAGGGAAGCAGTAAAGAATATTGACACCAAAATCAAGTAATTAGGCTTCAGGCTTAAAATCACTCTCAACTGACTGGAGGTGAATTCTCCCACAGTGAAACTGGTTTGGGCAGATATTACGTTGAGTTGGCTTAGTTCATGCTTGGGAAGTTTTCTTTGCACTATAAAAAGAAAAGGAGTGGGTTTTCAGGAAGAAATACCACTCTTTTTTCCTCTGCAGATAGGGAAAAAAGCACTCTTGGCCTCTGCAGGGAATTCAGCAACCTCAGTATGAAGGTGGTATAAGTGTTGTTTGTGTCTGCTCCACTTAATAAGAATGGTCATAGTTGCTCTGAGCTTCTGTGTCTTCAAGTAACCATACCAAGAGAAAACAGGAAGGGTACGTGCTGTCCTTCTCTGGTCCAGGAGCACAAAATGTTCCCAGAGATATTCTACTTTAGCCCTTTGATGTAGGGAGAAAACTGGACCAAAACCATGCCTCCTGTTTCTAAAGAAAACCAGAGCAAAGATTGAAATCAAGCTCTGGGCCCTTCCTACCCACAGCATTTAAGTTAACTCCTTCTCCCCAGGTTCTGCACCATCCAACTAGCACCTTCAAAACCCAGCTCCCCACAGAGGGGGCTAACCTGATACCTAAGTAGTGTGGATGGAAGTTTGCCTGTGCCATGAGGCCTGACCCCTGGCTCTCTTCTGTTTAGCAGGATGGGACACAAAGACTCCTCTCCTGAGTGCTTGCTTTAATGACTACAAAAGTGGAAACTGCCCCTGCCATTTCAAAGGCCCTGCAGAGAAAGGACCTTTAAAGAAAAGACATTTTACTTCAGGAAAGTTTAACACTACAACAGGGGAAAACACTTGCCAAGCTTTAAGACTGGAGTGAGTTTTAAGACCCTCTTATCCTTGTGAACAAAGGAAGATCTTCCATGCACTCAAGTGGATGAATGACATTTTGGGCTTCTTAACTTCCCCTCATACAACACACAGTGAAAACTGTATGGGGCTTCAGGTTTATGCAGGATGAGGGCAGGGCAGAAAATTCATTCACAGACACTTGAGTTTTGCAGAGGAAATTCCCTCGCAAAAACCATCAGTTTGCTCCTTTGCAGTGGTGGAAATCACTCCCTGTCCCCATGCTCATTAAAGATACTGTGAGGTGCTATTCTTTGAGGACTGGCTGCATGTCGATTCTGACTCACTGCCTCCACAGAGGCTGCTAACTTTGTTTTACTCTACTCACTGTCCTTCTACTACAGGATAAACTTAATATTCATTTAATGTGCCTGATCCTTTATGCATCTGTTCTAGGCAAACTAAACTCTTTCACTCCCCACCTCCCCTCAAACTTTTCCCAAAACCGACACACTGAGGTTAGCTGCCAATTCAAACACAGATGCCATGTCGATGAGTTATGAAAATCGCTAACACTGCAACGTGAAAGAGTTCCTCCACTTAACTCCTGCCTAGTTAGCTAAATAGCACTTGATCCATGTAAACAGAATTACTGTCTGTTCCTAAGACCCACTGTTAGTTCCTAGCGAGCTGCTGGTTAATTTTCTCCACCCAGTCTGGACTGTTTAATTTATAAATTACATTAAATAAAACTAAAATCCTGTTGGGGCTACTAATATATCATTCATTAAATATTATGTAAAACAGCAGAGATACATATTTTCTGTTAAGCCCAGACACGTTACTAACTCCCTGTAGAGATCATGTGTGATATCTCTGGATGCAGGCATGCTGCCTAGATTCCCCCTGAGGACAACTCATCCATCCTCCCACCATCTGTTGGCACACTGGGGTTCCTCCGTCACACCTAGGCAGCCAGCTCTGGGCTGTGGATTCTGCTCTGTGCCTCTGACACTCAGTGTTAAATGGGCCTTAGTGCCCTCCCTGACACACTGCAGAGGAGCTTGCACCCCTGGATCTATAAGTTTCAGACTTCTACATGCCACAGGCGTGACATAAAGTCCCTGGAGTGTCATTAAACCTGTGCTCTGAAGAGATTAGAGATGCATCCACATTTGTCCTTCTCTGTGCCCTGAAGGGTAAGTTTCATGAAAAGCCAGAAACTTTACAAAGTGCAGCAGAGCTCATCTCCATCTATTCCAAGTAATCTCTCCATCTGGTCAAACAACTCAGCTGTCATAAAGGAACAAATGGAGTCATGCAGGACCAACGAGGAGCAGAGAAATAAAAGCACCTAAACTTCGGGCATGAAGTTTCTGTTGTTCTTTCTGAAGTGTGTTTAGCACGGAGACATATTGTACATTTAGCATAAGTCCCCGGGACCCTAATGAGGTCCTAATGTACCCCATACTTCAAGGGTTTTCCAAAGAGACCAGTAACTTAGCAACAGTAGCAAATCCTTGACAGACATAATCAGTATTTGTTCTGCAGCTTTAGGCTTCCTCTCTTCTCTCCCATTAAGTGGAAGGTGGTTTTGGCTGGGATTTCTTCTCTGCTTTGTCATTATTCTTATTACTCTTAGGAGTTTCTTCAGTGTATTTTTCCTTTATCCTTTCTGTTCAGTAAAGCAAAAACCCACCACCAGGAGTTTGCAGGTAGAAGAGTTTTTGGAGCCTAGAGCTACCATGAAGAATTCTATTGCACTGGGGAGTGCAGAGGTGGCTCTCTGGGGATGCCACAGGCAAGCCAGAGCAAGTGAAAGCAGTGATTTTCACATAATAGCAAACTAGACAGTCACCAGGGCCAGTATTGGATCCTCAGGGACACCAGCTAGAAGGTGATGAGCAATGACAGTTCTTTGCTGTGTTCATGGCTCTCAGCCAGGGGAAACTGAATTACCAAACTCCAAAGACATTTGCTTAAAAGTACAAAACAAATATTGACTGCTAACTACTTCTTGAGGGCATATGAGGCAGTAGGCTCCAGAGGAATATGAGGTCCTTCTGAGGCAGGCTCTGCACTGTGCCTCAGTGGCTGCCATTTGGTGCCAACCATGTACAAAGATTTTGTCTCCCCTGCTCACACCTCCTGCCTATGTCCCCTGCCTTTTTACTAATTGCAGGAATAGTACTAGGTTTGAAAGGAGGCTGCTTTACATCTCAAGCAAAGAACATGAACAACTGATTCACATTCATAAGAAATTTGTGTGCATCAGAACATCAGTGTATTAGGTGTTTAGGAGGACAACCCATTTTTGTAACACTGAGAAATCTCCAGAATGCTAACCTGATGTGCAAAAGTGAAATGAGTTGTCCATCATCACAGAGGCCTGAGAGCAGGAGACAACCTATTTTGAAAAAAAAAAACCAAAACCAACTCTATATACCCTATTAACATTCCTTAATAGCTACACTGTAAAAATACACAAGATGAAAAAACAAGATTTGAGCTAAAAATCACCAAACAGCTATTCTGGACCGTGGCTAGTACAATTGCAGCAACCAAAGGGGCAAAACAACCAGTTCCGTAAAAAACCAGTTCTGCAAAACAACCAGGTCCAAGTTTAACTAGAATTTTACAGACAAAGCATATCAATGGTCTTTTGTTCCCCAATGGTGAAAGAATGGAAGGTTGATACTGGGGAAAAAAGCGTTTAATAAGGACTTCTTGATCCAGCAGTGGTCTTTGAAATGTTTAAGAATGGTCAACTCAGTCTAGGAAAGCCTGATATATAAAAATGCAGCATCATACCCACATCTTGTGCATTTATAGCAAGAGACATGGGCTAGGCTTATATATACACCTCGTGAATTTTAGAGAAATCAGAGGAATAAGCAACATTTCAACCACTTAGAGCCAACCAATCTTATTTACAAAATATCAACAGACTGAGCATGGAAAATGAATGAAGAAATATTTGGCAGGAGGAGGAAAAAACTTTCTTTTAGGTGGCTGTCCAGGCAGTAAATTGCAAGAATATTTTGGGCTAACGCAGCTGAAACACTCCTGAAAAAAAAAAAAACAAAGAGGCCTCTACATGCAAAGCATGCTCACCATGATGCAGCAAAGCACCCACCCAGAGGTCCACAACCACACAGGTCCCAAGCACAGACATCTGAAATTCAGCACAGCATAGAGAAACCAGTGGGCTGCAGCTCTCAGCTAATGGGATCTCCTGCACTGTGCTGTACAAACCCACCCCAAAACTGTGTAGTAACAAGACAGGTCCAAGAGAAGATACAAAAGGATTAAATCTGCTGTTCTAAGTCATTATTTCAATGACTCCAAACTGTCATCACAAACTCATAGACAAAGGAGGAGTGTGTAGAAACTCTTGACCTGTGATAAACCTACTGGAACTGCAGGAAACTATCACAGTGATTTGTCCTTCCTTGGGTTTTAGTAAACATGTGTCAAGGCAAGGCAAGTCCCAGACCCACCCACGTTGTAACTTTGGCCTACAGCATCATGCAGTTAGGTCTCTGCGAAGCATGAGAGAATCATTAACAGTGTCACTTTCTCTCACAGTCAACCTTGCTTTACCCAGCCAGAAATGTCTGCAGGAAAAAATCTGAAAATCCCATTAATGGGGATAATGATGCTTACCTCCTGCACAAAGTGCTTGGAGATTCATGGCATGGAAAATTCTGTTAGGGGTAGGTATTTATTGAATCCTTCTAGTTTCTCATATCGAGGATCCATACTACAGCCCTACATTTGGACATAATTCCCACTACCATTAGAGTAAACAAGTCTATATTACATGGTTTAAAACCTGTGGCTGTCACATCTACCCTGCAGACCAGGTGTAGATCTCCTCAATAATCTGTGCCCGCATCTTAACGAGCAATGATCTTTTCTCTCCTGCCTTTCAAAATATGTCACCTCACATTACGGAATGAGACAAAAAAGTCGTAGTCCTCAGGTGAAATCCAGGCCCCTCTGAAGTCAATGGCTATGTCTTTCTGATGTAAATATGGACAGGATTTCATTTTCTGCCTGAAATTCTCTTTGATCCAAAAAAGGAGAGTTTAGTTTGGGTTTTTTATGTCTGACTTTAAGAGCTGAAGGAGTCCTGAAGCTAAGTGATGAAAAAGTGCTAAGAAGTTGTGGGGCTGTTGTCACCTGGGACCAGCTGCCCTAGTTCTGGTAACCAGATAATCTGCTTATTTGACATTTCTGGGATCTCTGTACAGTCTCTCATGATAGATCTCGTCTTCCTTCTTGAATAAAGCTCAGTAAAACATTTGACCTTTTCCAGCCTTTAGAGTTTCACCGTGTTTTTAAAAAGGAAAGCAAAGCACAGAAAAACATCTGCTGAAGGAAAAATTCTCTCATTTGGATAACACACTCTCATTTAGCATAAAGAAAATAGGCTCAGAGAGGCCCACACCTATGACTTCCAATTCACAATAGAGTGCTGTAAACATTGCTTCATTCCTAAATGTTCAGGGCATCTCCCGAGGAAGACACTAAATGAGAAAGGACCATCAGGGATCAAATCATTATCTCATCTGGAAACTGAAGTTTCTTGTCCAGTTTCTATCAAAAGTGAACAAATTCAGAAGGTTTTGCCCTAGACCTTTCAAAAAACCTGCTGTGCAGATCAGCATAAATTTCAGTCACTAATCAGGCAGCATATAATAAAGGAAAGTTGAAATCACAATAGAAAAGCCAAGGAAGAATCGGTGAGGGGAAGTAGGGGAGGCAGAATTGTTGGAGTAGGATGTGCTGCAGGGTTGGCGTTGAGGAGTGTTCAGCAGAGCTGGATATGCATGGAACCTGCACTGAGCTTCCCTTTAGTCTGCGGTAGCTGTCAAGCTCACTTTTTATGAGCACTAGAATTTACTAAGCCCGGGAAGATAAAAGTGGTGAATTAAAAAGCAGTTCTTTTTGTTTGGTTTTAAGGCAAGATATAAAACACAGGCCTTGCTGGAACTTCATGCCTCTTGCTGCTTGGGAGGCAGCCACATTAGTCTCAGTGCCTTTCTGACATCTGCCATCAAACTAATTACCTGCCTAATGGAACTGAAATAGATTTCCATTCTCTTGATGTGTAGAAGACCATGTGTAGAAGCGTGTGCAGCATGGAGGAGGGTGTGGGGATGACATCAGATGGGAGAATCCTATAAAAGGGGCCTAAATGCAAGAACCTTTAGGGGCAGAATGAGAGGCCTGAACCCAAAATGGACACCTGATAATTCTGCTGGTTTGGCAGCAGTTAAAGACCCAAGAGTGAGATGCGAAGTTCTGCTTGAGTTCTCAAGTATCACGCTGCCTGAATCTAAGAATTTGGTCAAGGACCATCTTTAGTGTTAATCCTGCAGTTAGATACATAACTGAAAAATTCCTTAGATGCTAATGCTCTTACAGTAAGATACTTCTGGAAACATGAGTTATATCAGTAATGTGGATCATTATTGCAATTAATTTCACTGAAATACAATTGAAACAGAATGTAACATCAAATCCCCATCTGCTCACCACAAACAGCTAAGCCAGTCCTAAAAAAACCCCAAAAATAAATACCTGCTTATAGGCTGAGGCAAATTTTATTACAAAGAGCGTGAAGGGGAGGTATGGAAAAAAAGAGAGTAGAACATACTCTTGAAATGCCATGAGCTTCTCTCTCCATCCCAGCTCATTTACCTAAGCATATTCTTGAGATGAGAAGTACTATTTTCTATTTTGTTGCTTCAGGATTAAGTGGAACAAGTACTTCTGCCCACATGTGCCTTTGCCCACATTGGTTAATTAGAAATATCCTCTATGTAGATGTATCTTTTTCCAGTCCTTTGCTTCTTAGCAAACAAAAAAATCTATTTTGGCTTCTTTGCACTGACACATTAATTGAACTAATATGGGTTTTGTTGCTGTTCTTTGTTTTTAAATAAGAAATTTTGTACTTGCAAATCGCAATTTCCCACATGGCAAAACACTTCTGCATATTGCCAAATCCCAGGCACTATGGCTAGAGAAAGTATAACTCTGCTTTCCCACACCCAATTAAAAAAGTAAAAATAGGTTTCATCAAGCATGCCTGCTGACCAGCCCTTTGCTATGTGTGACATTCTGTTGGTTTCATGTGAGACATCAGGTTGATGTGCTATGCTCGGCCTGTTATTAATTCCATTATTAAAGTTATAGAAACCTGAGATTACGAACCTGTTACCTGCATAAAGCCCAGCTAATTTCTCTCTTTCTCTCTCTCCCTCTCTCCTGAGAAATAGAGAAGAATCTTATTATTTGTACATAGGCTATTTTATAATAGGATTGCAGAATTCTGGGAGGATATTCCTTTACTGAAAGAGTATTAGGTGTGGGATTTTTGACTGTGTATTATCTGCACCATCATGGTGCAGAGGGAGAATTTTCTGAGACCTAAGTTGGCAGTTTTTTTAATGGCAGTTTTATGTGCTTATTACTCTTGGTTTTTTGCCAGGTTTGTTAGGCAGGGAGTAGGTAACAACTTGCAATCTTGTCCACTGGCATGTATACATGCATTAATGGGCCAGATGGAGCTGCAGTGATTTTAGCAGCTGAGGGTCTGGACTATTATGTTTATACAGTCAGGGGAGAGAAGGAATACACAACTAATTTAATATAACTTCAGAGCCACAATCTTCACTAAATTTGACATAGGATTCAAAGTGAAGAAGAAAGAGAATATCTGGCTCCTTCTCTTGGCTCTGCCACTGATCTAGATTGTAATTGTAAGCAATTCTATTTACCCCATCTGCAACATGATTGTAATGTTCGGCATAGCCTCTGTACAGAGATCTGAAGCAGAGATCCATAAATGATTTCTCAAATTTATCTGAAATTTATTTTCCTAAAACTTCAGATATGTAAACTTCCTCTTCCATCTGTTTCTTTTTTATATTTGACAGTGTGCATATTTTTTTCCCCTCAGGTAGGCTTGCTTGTAACCATTGACAGATTTTAAGATCTTCTCTTAAAGGTATGTATTGCAATAATTTTGTCTGCACTGTGCATTATATTTTAAACAAAAGATTTTTACTTCCTTATTTTTCCCTTGAAATTTTTAAACTTCTGAATAGAAATTTATTACTGTAGAATTTCACCAGCTATTTGCTAGAGTAACAGATGCAGAAAGCTGTATTAAACATGCATGGTTTGTGGTATCTTGCCAACCTTTTTGTGCTAAAGCACAATCTAATTTGAGGCTTACATGTAACTTTTTTATCAAACTGTATCAACAAGCTGTAGTTTCTATATCCATACAATACAGTGATATATCCAAACCAAAGCAAATCAACACTATTTCTTCTAAAATTCATAGCAATATTCTGTTTCTTTTTGTCTCCTGGATCGCAGTTCAACCCTGCTATACAATACATATTGCCCAAGTCACCACATTCACAGCTTTCCAAAATTTCTTACCTTCCCCTTATTGCTACTTTCAACAAATCAATACAATTTCACCCAAAATATGTCCTTGCTTCTGTCCCCTGTGTCTGATCCTCCTTACATTGCGGGAGTAGAAGGTGAGGGAGTGAGAGAGAGGGATGGCCCTTCCGTAATATGGGTTGCAACCACTAAGCCTATGACAAATTTGAAGTAGCCTGAAATAATTTGTGCTCATTGCATGAAAAACTGATTATCTTGACGACAATTTTCTGAATGTGTATGTTGATTTAACTCAAAGACTGCTGTTTCCAAGTAAATACAGCAGATGAGGTGACTTACCATCAAATATTAAAGGATTATGCAAGGAGCGTTATGCTCAGGTCTGGCTGACCCCACCTCATTCCACTCCTACTGAACTTCTTTAAAAAGAATAAAATCTTTAGCACTGAAAGATCCATCACAGAAAAAGCAAAATGCAGTTCTTCAAAAAGCAGGAGACAATTTTCTTGACAAAAGGAACAGACTCCAGAATATGTCAGAAAACAGACCTTTTTAAGTCCCCTTTATAAGACATGTGATTTCAGATTAGACAGATATAGCTCAAGAATTACATGGCACAGAATTTTTGCCTGAAGAGGCTGTGACATCACTAGGAATAGAAAGGAAGTCCTGAAACCCCCTAGAATTTCCAAATAATCATTATTAATACAAAGGATACTATGAGACCAAGGACTGGTTTAATATGGGTAAGATCAGCAACTCTGTCAGTAAGAAGCTGATAGATAAAATTTTAAACCAAACAAGTGCCAGAGACATCAGAAACAGAAAAGAAACAAAAGTCTTAGAAAGTGGCCAGTCATTCCCAGACAGTTTTTCAGCCTCTTGAACAGCAGTCTTCTGCCATAAAATGCTGTGCTAAGCCAGGGAAGCCAAATGCATTTTAATTGTATTAAATGTCAATAGCAAAATGACAGTGGAATACATATATGAAGAACAATGCCAGGTTACAGGGCCAGATTTTTGGAAGCAAAGGCCAACAGCAGTATGGACAGCAACAGAAGCAAGACTTTACCTGTGTTTGTAATAAGCTCATTTTGCATTTATCTGTAAAAGCCCATATGCATTAGCATATACACACTTTTGATTATAATGGCCATTATAATATCTCTTCATCTATGATGCATTGTTCAAATACTTTTCTCAAAAGCAACCTTCATTAAGCTCATTTGTCTGAAATAGCTAGAATACTGAACAGCTGCAAGATTCTGCACATTTGTCAAAGCTCATAGAAAAATATGAAAGTCTTAACGTTGTGTTATTTGAGAATTGATATGTTATTATACTGTCTTTAAGGCTTTATTATAATGCATGTGCTCATGAAAGGAGAGTTAAAACTAAATAGTCATTCTTAATTTGGGGATTTCATTTCAGCTGAGCTGTAAAACACTAAGATGGGCAAATGCTGCCATTTCCTTCAGTGATCATTTAGGTGGATGTAATTTATATACTTGTGTTTTTATGTGAATGAATGGTGGGTGACACAAGGTCTGTAGCAGGAAAACAAGAACAATCTTGAGAAAGATATAAGGTTCAAAACAACAAGAAAAAACTCCCAGTACCCTGCTTTATTTTTTTTTATCCTCTTGATACTTTTTTAGCTGCCTCCTTTGACTCTGCATTGTGCAAACTGCATTCATTCTGTGTTCTTATCAGATGCCAGATACATTATATTGCCACTTATAACTGTTTCCTGACCAAGTTAAAACAACATATCAGCCGTAAATAGGGTTTCAGCAAAAAATCTCCTATAAACAAGCTATTCTGACCAACAGAGGTGCCCTTGGAACCACTAAACTTTTAGTCCTTGACACTACATCACTCAGACCTACACCCTGGAAAACTGGGGTGGGTTTTCTCATATTACTGTCAACCTGCCTGGCAGAAAGCACGAAGTGGAAAAGTCTTCCACAGATCCGATGGTCTTAATAACCATATAATTTGCCATTCTCCTTGCATTTCTGTAAGTATAGTTTGAGAGAAACAGATTCAGTTCACACCTCCCTTCAGAATCTTCAATATTTATTTTGATTCTTTATGTTAATTAATAAATAAAATCCAGAGCCTTAGTTGCAGTATAAAACACCACAATTCACTGCTAGGCCACAGAATTAATATACTAGATATTTCTCATTTATTAGCTTCATTCCTTTGCCTAGTCTCCTGCAGTAATGTTATTATTTCCCATGAGGGTCACATGAGATTTTTCCCCTTGCTTGCTTTGTACGTGTCTTTCAGTGTGTGCTTATTTATTTAATAGGCATTTCCCCCCTTTATCTGCTACTTATTTAAAGCTTTCACTATACCCATTTGATCTGAATACATTGGCCAGGTATGGCCTGTGCAACCAGGTCTGCTCTTAATGGTGTATTTACACCAGGTTTTCACACAATACCAAAGAGATCCATAACCAAAGTGATTTAGAAGATGATTTCAATGTTCCTTTCCCCAGAACTGCTCTCTCTTTCTCAACAAGTAGGAAACGGCACTGAAGGGAAAGGATTTGCTTGCAATTCTGCTGTAAAAACACTTTTCTCCTTCAAAGCAATCTACCTGAGGGGCAAAAATCAAACCAGGTTCTCAGAACAGGTACTTACTTTAAGAATAGGCCTTTCTGGCTCCTGTCAGAGCCATGACACTAGTTCATAGACTGCCTTTACGATTTACAGCTCCGTCCCTCCCCTGGTCTACTCAGGAAACACAGACATCCTCTGAGTAGCTTCCTTCTCTCTCCTGGCTCTGTCCTGGAGGGCAATGGGGAAAGTTGAGCATGGCCAAATTCAAGCCATCTCACCTCCCTGCTCTCGCTGTCAGGCAGTGGCACACAGCCCCAGTACACAACTTGACCAAAACTTGGTATTGCAGGTACCGTGATGCCACTGTGAACCTCTTCAAATTTGGCACTGAGAAACAATTGTGGTGAGAGGAAATCACTGGCAAATCTGGCCAAGTGATTGCTGCTGAGGGGCAGCATTTCAAGGAGACCAAGTCAGGACTCCAGCGTTCTCTCTATTAGCAAAACTTCATCACCATCTGCCCCACACCGCAGCCCTGTTATGTGAGTCCAGTGGACAACATTGAACTTATTAAAAGCTTCATTTAGCTTTGTTTGAAATAATGGCTGTGGGGAGCAAATGGATTTATAGGTTTTATCAGAACTGAAACATCCTCACACAGTTTTGTAAACTGGCATATAAATGCAGTGAAGGCCTCTAATGCTCTGTCAATTCAACTACCACAGAAAAACATCTGCTTAGATACCACTCTGCCTCACATGGCTGAAGACTCAGGTTTTGACAAGATTTAAAGAAGTGCGGTCTGGAAAGCTTTTAAAGCAGAATCTTTGTTCCAACCACACAAAGGTCAAGTGCTTTTTCTTTACCTCCTTGCCTTTCAGAGGCACTCGGGTCTAAACCGCAGAGATCTCCATTTTAAGTTTCTACTTGCCTCATTTAGTAACATCACGCCTTTTGTCAACTCAGGAAATTTTTTGGTTTTCAACAATGAAGGAAGACTTAAATACAAAAGCTAATCTCAGCCCTGAATGCAACCAAGATATCCTCAAGGGAGTCTTCTATCCCTTTTAATCTAGGAGAAGAAATGAAAATAGCAAGCGTAGAAGCCTAACGGAATTTAATGGAAATAACCAGTCTAAGTAACATTTTTCCCTCTTTCCTACTTCACAGAAAACAGTCAGTTAGTCAAAAATAACATTTCGTGTTTACAGGCAATTACAGCAAGATCTTCAAACTCACCCCCTCCTCCAATTGAGAGCCACTAGCCAAAGCTGACTCCTCTAGGAAGAGCAGGCAGTTGGTCATCCCATTGCAGTCAGAAATGGCAGCAAACCTGCCCATATGCAGCTGCAACTCACTCCCCACAGCTGTCCTCAGCACATGGCAACCACGACTGGCTTCTTCTGCTTGCACTCTTCAAACTGTTGAAGAGTGACCACCAGCCAGGCACTGTGTCCCCACCTCACAGGTTGAAAGGAAGAGAAGTGCTCAGATTATGGAAAATGTATGGGCACCCAGGTCCTACTTAGGTGCCTGACATCCATTAGCTTCACCCAGTATATATTTTCAGGTTGTAGGAATCTAGAGAGCCTGCTTCTGAGGGACCTTATCAGTAACTGTCAATATAGTCTGAAAGAAAAATGAAGCTCACTTCTAAGAGTCACCTCCAGCAATTTCTTTCCCACTCCAGGTTTGAACAAGTCATCTGCAGGAAAATCGAAGCAGTCTCCCGTGTCTCCTGACACACATAGTTCTTTAACTGACACTTTTTCCAACAGGTTGTATTATAGACTTTACATATCTGTAAGTCCTTTAGAAATAATAGAAAGGACAAGCTAGACCCATTTTTTTCCAGGCCAGTGGGGAAAGATTTCCATCACTGCAATTCCTGTAATAAATTTTGTTTTCTGCAAGAACACTGCTGTTGAACATAATTTTTCAGTGTGGCCAGAGGCCTTCACTAATTACAAAGCTGCTCTTTGGCTCTTCAAAGCTCTTCCTTTACACCGCTAGGAAGAGATTATCAGCAATTCATGGAGAGAAGAACTACTTCTGTATGTATCCTCACTATTTACTGAGCTCTTCACCAACCGTTCACATATCAAACTTTGTACATGACATGCCAGATAACAGAGGCAAGCTGGAAGGGAAGAGCACACATAGCAGTTGCTAGCATGTTGTTTTCTATTTCCTTTAGCCAAAAAACTCATGAGGTGGCTGTATGGTGCTTTAGAGAGAGCTTTGCAAAAAGACCCTTTCTTACAAAGGGGTTTCTTTGAGCCTATCTTGGAGTTCACATTTCAGACCAGATCAAAAGATGTTTTCCTCCATTTTAATAGAGAAATCTGAGATTGTATCAGGAAAGAGAGAGAGTAAAAGAAAGATGGAGAGGTTACTTGGCAATTAGGCAATCTTGATTATTTCCTTCTTGTCTTGCTAAATCTTTCAGCTGGTTATTGGGTGGAAATGATTTTCTATTCTATTTGGCACTGGCTTCACAGCTAATTTGGTTTCCATCTATCTACCTAATCCATTTTATCTATCAGTTCTAATTCAGTCCTATCCCTGCTTTTATTTGCATGCTTCCCCTAAGCATAAACAAAAAGAAGTATATTTTCTTCACATATGGAGGAGAAATAAGCTTTTTTTTTTTCAGGTGACAGGCATAAGAGTGAGAGAAAGGTGCTTTTAGTTTACAGTTTCACTCCCACAGGGAGGTCACACAAGGATACAGGTACCCTCTTCAATGGGGCAAGGATTTAGTACCCTTTTCTTCATGCACCAGAGAACTTCAATATACAGATCCAAGTCACTGGGAATGCTGTGTCATCTGTGTCACTCTACCTGACCAAGCATATAATGCAGCTGCACAGAGAAGTGATACAGCCTCATACAGAAGTTAGTACTCTCCCAGGAATGTGAACATCAAATCAAAGCCTTTGAAACGGGCCATGCATCCCAGAGACAGAAGAAGAAGATAGAGGCAGATAATGGCAATGGGTCCCTCAGTAGCTGAGCAGGTCTGCTGCCAAGTCCTCAACCAATGGGAGCTTCCTCAGTTATAAGGGCTCACTTCCAATCAGGGAAACTCCAGTCCCCACGGTACACCTGTGACAAAGCCATGAAGGTGCAGGCAACTCAGGCACCTGGACAACTATTTCTCATCATCACAGGAACAGCATTCTTGTCAACACACCCACTGGACTTAGTAGCCTTGTTCACAGAAGTCAGATTCATCCCCTCTTGCTCTCTGCATTAAAAGAAGCATTGAGTCTCAGGGCAGAAAAGTTTCAAGTATTTAGTCAAAACTCTGTTGTGACTAACACAGTGTGCTTTTCCATGGCCTTGGAAACCCTGTGGCTCACAATGTGCATGATAGCCAGGATCACAAGGCCCTTATTTTGCATCTGCCATGTGCTTGCAGCACATCTACCATTTACAACCAAGTGTACATGACTCACTTCCTCCCTCTGGTGTAAGAAGCAGCCTGAGATCCTCAATTTGAACAGAGTAGAAGCACAAGGTATTACATTAAGCCTTTGATTCATAATTAAGTAAGCCTTGAGACTCATCTGGGAATTTTGCCAGACAACTTTACACACTAGAACAGGAACTTTGAGAAACTCATTTGCGGTGTCACCCTGAAAACTAGAGGCATGTCCAGGATGCAGTCTCTCAGAGCAGGAGCTTTTCTTCTGTAGAATGACCTCTTTCTTCTAATAGTAGCCAGCCACTGCTAGAGACACTTAGACAAATCAGATCACAGAAAAAGCAAGAAAATGAAATAATTCCATCTATTGCTATATTGGCTTCAGTGCATTTGTGAGAACCCAAGGAAGGGAAATGCTGTGGTGATTCTAGCCCCATCCCTTGCTAACTTGTTTTTTGATATGTCCTCCTTTCTTGTTCAGACCCCTAACTCCTTAAACACTCTCTCTCTGTTTTGCTGCTGCCTTCATTAGAAAGATTTTCAGCTTTGATTAATTATTGAGCCTGTACTGCTGAGGGCTTTCTATTCTCCAGTTCTCATTACTGATGCCTTGCAGCTTGTGTGCTTCACTGGTCCCATTGCAGGATTTGATGGATGCACCCGTGAAGTTTTCCTGCCTGCAAAGCCAGTCTTGCCTTTTGCTGATTTTGGTTGGTGGGCAGGGAATTTCGCCCTTGGCTACAGTGAGCAGTAAAGCATACACACTGGGCAAAGTGTTATTGTTATTATTACGGTGGAAGCAGCACGAAATTCTTGCTTCTTTGTTTTCTGCATTTTCCCCCTTTAAATCTGTTTCAAAAATTCTCCCCAGAGGACATTTTATTCTCAAAGTTGCTGCATCCTCTTACAGAAGATTCACCAATACATTCCTCTCTCATGGGAGACCAATATTCTTTCTGGTTGTTTGCTTTAATCTGGAATGAAAAGCTATGCATAGCAAAAATATAGTTTGTTTTGTTTATACTCCTTGTGCTTGGCTGCATAATTATGGCTAGTGTTGACCAAAACATTTTTCTTTATTTTGATAAAATAAAACTCTTATCTGTGATAACTCAGACTTAAGACAAAAGTCTGATGCTCTGTGAAAGAGGTAGCCTGATGGGAGTGCAGAGGCTGTGTGGGTAGTTAGGTAGGTCTTGTGTCACAGCTTCCATGAAGCCCTGAAGGAAGAATTTTTTACAATAAGGGTGGTAAAACACTGGAACAAGTTGCCCAGAGAGGTGGTGGATGCCTCATCCCTGGAAACAATCAAGGTCAGGCTGGTTTGGACTCTGAGCAGCCTGATCTAGTAGAAGATGTTTCTGACTATTGCAGAAGAGTTGAACTAGATGGCCTTTAAAGGTCTCTGCCAACCCAAACTATTCTATGTAATCAGATATTTATGAGGTTTTTTTATTCTGTTCCAGCATTAATATGCATCTTATGCCCTGATAGCTCTGCATTCAGGCACCAGGAAGAAATGGTATTTAAATCCAGTGTGTTTGCAAGCACGCAGGGCCTGATACAGCCCTGGGATGGCCAGATAGGATCCTGGGAAAGGGGCTGGAATGGCTTAAGGCTTGGCTGGGACATCAGCCTGCAGGTGAGGCTCAGAATCAGTGCTGGTGAGGGTACCCAGGGTCAGACATAGCCCTGGAATGGATGGGCAAAGCCATGGTGAAGGAGCTGTGCTGCAGCCAGACTGGGACATCAGCTGCAGGATGGAGGTCTGCATTAACAGTGTGTATGGCCAGGCATGGCTCTGCCTGAACTAGAGAGGCACTCTGTGTGAGATGCAGGTCAGGCAGCAGCTGAACTGTAAAGATTCAGTTTAAAAGCAACTCCCACAGCAAAGGAGACTTGTCCTGTAGAAGTCTTTGGCAGTGTTTTCTGAGGCACTCTGTCCAAGGCCACCAAAAGAAGCAGGGCTATCCTCACCTGCACAGTCTCAAAACTGGCTCTCAGCCCCAGCAGCCAGACCTCTGTGAGGAGGGATGCTATCAGCATCCCCTTCAATCTCCTCCTGCTTCTACCCTTTATTAGAAAGGTCCTGGAGCAACTGTCTGTGGCCAGCTTGAAAAACTCATACATCTTTCACTTTGCAGCAACAATGGGAACAGAAAAAGAACTAGATGAAAGACTAAAATAAATAGCTTTGACACAGACAATCAGGTGGCTGTGCTTTACCATCACCTGAAGTTGTGTAACTGTGTGGGCATGATCTTAGCAAATACAAAGGACTGAAGCCCAATTTAAGTACCACTCTGGATCAAGTCACTACTCCAAGGGCAGGAAAACACACAGAGACAAGCAGTGCTGGATGACTTCTTAAGCCACAGAAACTCATTAGCCCAAGCAGATGACACACATACAGTCAGAGGTAAGAGTGGACACTCACATCCCCTCACACAGACATATAGGTATCCCACATGTACATGGTCATGGCTTTCCTTTCCTTCCCAAATCAAGTATTCCCCCATCATAATTACCTTGGCTGCTTTTAACCCATCCTGCACTCTGAGAACAGTTTATCCAAAATATCTGTCTTGAACCTAATGTAAAGTGAGAGGGGGTGGTTAGGTTGTGTTTTGATTTCCAAGGCTGGACAGGAGTATTATTAAAGCCTTGCAAAGGCCAAAGATGGGGCTTAGATCCATCTGACATAGCACACCTCTAGTCCCCCTCCCAGTTTTCTTATTCTTCTCCAAGAAGAATAAGAAAACAAAGCCAACAGTTAATCCATGATCATTTAATCAAGGGACTGAGCCCTTTGCAATATTTGCATCAACACTATTAACTCCAACATTCCAGCACACTCAGCAAAAGCCTAGCACAACACACACACTGCATAGCTGCAAACACCAGAAACATAGGCTCATGCTCTGCATGTTGTAAGCACAGCCTAATGCATGGGGAGAATCACAGCTGCCAGAACACATGGGGACAAGGCTCAGGAAGCAGGTCCCACACAACAGAAATATCCCTGTCAATCAAAGCAACAACCTTTGTTTCCTCATTTGTACCTTGGTGGGTTCATAGCAAGGCTGACCATAAAACCTACACCTGACACTGCCCTCTGAACAGGCTCACAGGTTTGCACATAAATGGCTCCTCGCTGCCAAAAGAGTGATTGGAGCCCTGAGGATTCCTAGCCAGAGTAAAAGGCTTGTAAATGCCCTGCCACCACCATTTCTGCACTAGAGTAGGATGACTGTGCCCTGCAACTGTGCACTGACAAGGCTCAGCATCTTACTTTATTTTAAAGGCACATGGAAGCTTTCATCTGCAAGTCAATATTGGTGAGAAAGTCTTCTGGGACCCAAAATAAGTAGCATAGCTTTTCAGACACTGCAGCATTCTGATGGCATATTAAAAACCTATGTGAATCATAAATCCCATTTCTTTAGGAACTGAGTCCCATCAGGGCACAAGGCTGAGGGGAAAATGAGCTTTTCTGCATATAGCTAGGAGATGATGATGATCTATGTAGGTAAGACACAGACATTCTGTTGTGATTTTTTGTGACTGTTGCTACTTTTTAAACAAAAATTTAAAATAATGGCTTAGGCTTCCTTGTCACACACCAGAGACAAAATGCTGCAACTATTAATGAAGGTGCAAACAAATTTTTTGCAAGCTCTGCATACAACTGCCTTGCCCCGAATGAAGAATAAAAATGAACAACAAATTTCTTACACACAGGATAATCACATTGCTGAAGCAAACCTTGCCTTTCCTAAGGTTGTGAGCAAGCAAAAGGCTGGACTGCCTGTATGTGTGAGCAACAGAGTATGTGAGTATGACAGAAACTGAATTGCTGTGTGCTGAGCAGCAGGACAGAAGAATAGTTGATCTCATCCTCAGGAAAGCAAGCTACAGAAGCTTGAGGGAGTCAGACTCCTGGCATGCAGGAGTAGGAACATAAATCCCAGAGTGCAGGCAGTGATGGACGGCAGGTGAGCAGATGGAGAGGCAAGTCTGGAGTGCAAAGACGGCAGCTTGGAACGAACCCTGTTTGAGCTCTGGGCAAGCACACCTCGGCAGAATAGGGACAGCAGTACCCAGGAAATCAGTCTGTAATAGCTTACCCTGCTCACTTTCAAGGCAGCAAGTTAGTCAGCATTCCTGCATGCCAACAATCTCACCCTCTTAGTCTTGTAGCTTTGTCTTCTGCACTTCTCAAAATGAAAGGTTTCCAATTTTATGCATAAGCTAGGACATCTGATCAGCTCAGAAACCTGGACTTCATCCAGTTTGACATCCACTGGGGGCAAGACAGCCCAACTCTGAAGGTGCCTGGATGCCAAGACTCTCAGGCTGAAGTCCTTCTTATTTCCCTGAACACCATCCTCTCTCCCTGCTGCCTCACAGCTGGTTTGGAGAGAGTTATTTGCCTAGCTCTTGGACTCCGATCAGAAGCTGAGCTGGGGCCTAGCCTTTACCATCTGTCCAGGTGGCCCCTTTGCAGCAAGATACTGTCCCATGTGTCCTATATGCATCCATCAGATTCAGGCCTTTGCCAGCTTGGCTCTGGGAATGAATCACTGCACTCTCCTTATTTGAAAGGCAAGCTTGTGGCAACCACTCCATGATCCTCTAGACATGTGGTCCCCCTGGGTACCTCGTACTTTCACAGTTGCCACAGTGTTTGCTGAGCCTTGCATTTGTCTGTGTGAGATCTACAGAACTCTATCCATCCTGGTTTCTCCTGCAGAATAATTTAGAGTAAAACACAGGAACGATACTTTCTCTAGACCATGACATGTATTTTTAACTCCCTGTCCTGGAATCCTCACAGTGAAGTTTCAAGGGACCAATAGAAGAAGGAAAAAAGCCTCTGCTTTTCTGCTACCTACAAATTAAGAAAATCTCACAATTTTTAACCTGACAAAAAAATATACCACAACTGGACTGGAGAAGCCTTCTCTTTGAGAGAATCATCCAGGCCAGTCCCCTACCTTACTGTATCTCAGGAAAAGAACAAAAAAATGGAAAAAACATCCTTCTTTCCTTGGCAAGGCTCTAGATGGGGACAACTTGCTGCATATTTTTCGTAAGGAGAAAGATAAAAATCTCAGCTATTTAAGTCTGTGTGCGTTTGTCTTCCACACAAAGCTGATAGCACTTTAGCACACATGCCGCGTACAACTGTATCCGCAATTAATGAATACTTGCATCGTAAGTACATCCAATAGGAAAAAGGGATCCTCTTCTCCTCTTTTAGAGACTGGGGGAGGGGGAGCCTGAGGGGGTGCTGATGCTGGGGGAGGGTGCAGGAAAGAAATCATGCAGCGTGCAACATTACCCAGTTTGCTTGAGGCTACCAAAACACTGGAGTGGTACAGGGAAGGCTTTAATTTGTGCAGTCCTAATGCCCTCAAGCGACACCAGCCTTGGCCCCTGCTGAGCACAAGTGGCCAGGAGGCTGCCAAAGCTCACTGAGTGCCCTAGCCAGTGAGCAGGGCTGGATGCTTCCTTGCCTTTGTCTGTAGGAGACAGTGCCCCAGCAGGCAGGCACTCTAGTCAGACACAGCACAGCAACGGGGAGAGGGAATTCAGCAGCTCTCAAGGTTCCTCTGGCTGCACCTTTCCTCTCCGTGCCTATCTCCTGCCTGCCTTGCATGCAGTTTGCTCATTCACTTGCTCACCCTTGCTCCTTCCTTTCCTCCCTCCCTCCAGCAGTGTCAGGGAGACAAGTGAAGGTTACTGTTTGGCATGTTTGTTTTTGCATTATTTATCTTGTAGAGGACAGAGTCAGACATCTAGAGGACAGTCTTAGGTCACATGTGAATCCTTCCAAATGGTACTCAATAGCACAACCAGCCAAGTAGAAAACAGACTTGGACAGCCTCATGGAGGGAGGCAGCATTTGGAAAGGGTTGTTGTGCATCTATCTCGCCAAGGCACCTGGCAACACCACAGGTCTGCCTGTGACTCCACCTTCCTCATTTCTTCTCCTTCTTTTCCAAATGCTCCTTAAAGTGGGTACAATCCCTTTTTTTTTTCTTTTTTTTTCTTTTTTTTTTTTTCTTCCAGAATTAAGGGCTGCAGGGAACTGGGATCTCTCCTACCCCCCAATTCCCTTCAACAATTCCTGAGAGAGCAGTTGCTCCCAGGGTAGCCACACACATCTCAGAGTAGCCATAGAAATCTCCTAGGCAAAGTTTTCTTGCCCATTCCCTCTGAGGCTGCCCTTTGGAAAGGCTGGTGCTGGAGTACCCCACAAGCAGTGCTCCTGTGAGTGCCCCTCAGCCCTGTCAGCTGGGGGAGCCTGGCACTCACAGATTAAGAATCCTTTGCTCACACATCTTCCACCTCTGTTTCTCTCTGACTCCTCCAGGATTTAATAACAGATAGCAGCTATACCATACCTCAACAGAACAGAGATTTTATGCTACTTATTTTCCCCATATTTTCCAGCACATCTAAGTCTCCCTCAATTTCTTATTGAAAATAAAATGGGGACAGTTCTGCTTATACAGCTGGAGATAGTGATCACCACTATACAGAGACTGACTTATCAAGCAGATTCTTAATGCCATAAAATCAATGGGTTTAGAAATTCTATTATCTTGCCTCTGATAGAACACACCAACTAAAGAAACTTCTTGCCCTTTTTATTTTTTTTAAAGCATACTTAATATAGCATTACTGCTGTCCAAAAACAAGCTTTGCCCATGGTCCTCTATGAAATATTACACCAGAGCAAATGAACAGACAGGCTGCATGGAGAAACAGAAAGGGTAGCCTCTTCTGGGTTTTTCCAGGTATTCTGTGACAGTGATCTGAGGCTGCTGGATCTCCAGATTTGATAACAATAATCATTCCATTCTATGTAGGGTGCAGGACTCTAGAAAAATTGCTTTTTCAAGAAAAAATGCAATCAACCCAAATATATGGCAATTGCAAGCCACAAAAAGCTGCCAGAAAGCAGGACCCTAGCAGATCCAGGTGAGTGGAGCAGGTTTGGTATGCATGTTCATAAGTCCAAACAAAACAAGAGAGTATAGATAGGAAGGTCTGTGTGTACAACAGAGAAGAGAGAGTTCAGGACACTGGCAAATGTCAGGAAAGGGCTGATTCTCTGGTAAAAATCAAGCAGAACATAAGAAGTGAGCCAGATAAGATGTAGTGGGGGAATCAAATAGGACACAAAGTAAATGTCTGCAACAGGTGGATAGGATGTTAAGGAGAATCAGGTATGAAACAAAACAATGCTTGGGTGAATGCCATTTAATGGGAGGCAAGAGACTTGATTTTTCCTTATATTCAGCCTCCAACAATTGAATATTTGTGCTAGGTCCCTTAAACTCCACAAAGCATTGTAAACAGTACTTAATTGAAAATTAAATCTCTTGCTTCAGCCACTTTCTTACATCCCCTTTCCTACTTCCTCCACATATAAAAAAAAATCCCATCAGAAAAGGTAGGTGGTGGCTTGCTACTTGGATATACAAATGTGCAAATCTGGTAATTACTGTTTTTCTTTATGTTTGGCAACATAAGGAGGAAAGAAACCTGAAGAAAGTATCTCCACTCAGTGTGATTCAGTATTGTCATTTGTAGCCTGGTGTTGCTGAGTCCCACCCACCTCCAGGGCTGAGTGAGATGTGGTGCAGGTGAGGCCCAGGGTAAGTGCTATCATCCTCCCTATCACCTCCATGTCCAAAGAAAATGGACTCCAGATAAGTTAATGCTTTGCTCTGGGTTGTATCAGTGGAGACCCATCATGCCTACTCTGAAGGAGTGTGATTTATGCATGGAATAAATCCAGAAGGGAGAGGTGTTTTGACCCAATTAGCCTATCACAGTAGCACATTGCTCTATAAATTGTTCTCAGGCAATAAACAGCTAAGCCTTATATTGGAAACATGGGCTACTTTTAGCTAACAAAGGAGATGTGCAGGTTTGAAGGCTGTTGTTTCATGGAACAACCAAGCAATTAGCTGAGGAAGAAGACAGTAACAGACTGATCAAAATACATTTGCTGTAGCCTCACAATCAATACGTATAGAGGCAGTTTCTGCAGACAGCTTGCGAAGTACCACTTGTATGTTATTTAGCTTTGATGTGTCTTGCTGCATCTACATTAAAAATGCTTTGTGATCATGAGACCCAATTTCCACTTCTCATCCAGTCATGCAAATGTTTATAAAAGAAAGCTGTCATTTCTGGATTGCACTACCTGATTTGATTCAGAGGAGAGGCAGTTTACATGGGAGTAGACTAGACAGAAATCCATGAACAGCCAGAATAAAAATGAGACTGCCTCTTTAGACTTAGGTTTGTTCAACCAAACTGAACAAATCAAAATTTGGATCTGGAAACCTCGCTGGCTTTGTAGAAACTCAGGCCCATGTCCTCTGTGATTAAATCTATCCCCTACTCCTTCCTGGAGATATCTTCTGAGCTGAAATCTAAGGGAGAAGCCAGTCCCCCTGCATGAAAAACATACAAGTGAAAAAAAGGTTCTTTGAAGATGAGAATTTAAAGCAATGGACAACTTCTAAAGCAGAAGCAGTCAAACAGCAAGATCATTTGTTCTGTGTATAATAACGCCTTGCCTTCCTCTCCGTTATCATCAAAAGCTTCTGTGTTTGTGGGAGAAAATCTCTTCCCCCACCACCAGCTCAGTCCTTCCTGCTGTGAGGTCACAGCCCTGTCTTTGCGACACAGCTGTCTGTTGTTGGGGTAGTGTTTGTGCTTTCACAAAATCAGCACAGCAATGACTTCACAAGCAAGGTCATGGAGGAGCAGATGGGCTTGGGAAGAGGGAGGGAGACAGACCCCTTGTTTAAACACAAATAGCGATGATAATTAATTAACCAAAGTAGCAGGGGAAATTATGAAAAAACATGTGAAAGGTAAATGGATTTCTGTTTAGCTGTCTTTCCCAAGAGGCTAAATGTCTCAATTACAGAAGGGAGATCTTTACAAAGAAGTAATGAAACAAGGACATTTTCCTCTGGTTTCTTCAAGTGGACACTCCTGGAAAAAAAAAATATGAACAGAGCCTACACTTTGCCATCTGTCTTGCCTTCTCATCACCACTTATTGACCTCAACTGAAAGTTCAACACTTTCTATCAGAACCTTAAGTCACTCTATCTTTTCAGCATACAAGTGCTGTGGTGGGGACAGTTATTTAGACAGGAAGTTTATTGTTCTGCAGTGGCTTAACAGCAAACATGCTCTGTTGATAAAGGAAATTCTTATGCATTTATTCTTCTCCTGACTGCCCAAAGCCAAAAACTTGTCTTAGAGTTGACCAAGGTGGCCTTTTAGTTTCTTCAAACACCTAAGGTTTGTATGATAAGGAATCTGCAGCTCAACTATGCCCTTACTTCCACTTATGCTTTTATCTTTTGCCATAGCAGTGCTGGTTCTGCCATATCTGCTGTACATCTTCATGTTGTTGGCAGAGTCATCAGATTTCATTCTAAAACATGAAAGAGCAGGTTACTCAGTAAGATTAAGGGAATCATCTCAATATGCACATGAATCCATGGAATACGTCTGAACAACTTGGACCACATTAAGTGAAAGAGTTGTTCTCTCTTCATCATCCCTTCTCTCTACTGTATTTGTGTCACACATACAGGTCAATATACATTCATTCATTTAAGATTAAAAGGGAAAGACAGCCTTTTGTATATATTCTCTTCTTTATTTTTTTTTAATTCTGTGAACACACATTTCTGCCTTTGACTTTTTCAGTGAGAGTAGAGACTCTTATAAAAAAAGAATAAAAAAATGTCTGTGCTTACAAGAGAAGGAAACCTTACCAGAAGATAAAGCAGTTTTGTGACTGGCAGTTCTTTCATGAAGTTTGGAAAAGCAAACAGCCAAGAAATACCATTTAGATACATCAAAATAAGTTCAAGGAAACTTCTACAAGAAATATAAAGGTCTTGGTACGTTTTCTTCCACCTACTGGCTTCTGTCCATCTAGCTACTCTATGTTTTCTACTTTTGAGCTGTGAACCTAACACAGACATTGTCACATCAAACTTTAGCACCCAGATTCACAGAACAATTGCTGAGATTGAAAAGTGCCACTGAAGGTCATCTAGTTTGTCCCCTTTGGCCAGAGGTTAACTAGAATGAGCTGCTCATGGCCATGTCCAATTTTTAATGTTCTCTCCAAGAGTGAAAACTCCATAACTCTCTAAGCAGCCTGTTCCAATGTTTGAGCGCCCTTGCAGTAAGGAAAGGGGGTTTTCTTGCATTTAAAAGGAATTTCCTATCGTATTGTAAGTTGTGCCCACTGCCTTTTGCACCTTCTCTGGCTGTCTCCAGTTTTCAATTCAGTCTGCTGTCCACTTATCTAGTTCAAAATTCATCAGTTCATCAGTGAGTGGCTTCACAATGACAACAGTTATCTCCCTCAGTATTCATGCAAATAACAGGTGTCATGGACCTATTTGTGTCCAGTTTGTTTAAATGTGCTGGTACTACTCTACCAGGGGTAAGTTGTGACTGGGCCAGTTTACCCACTGCTCTCTGTGACCTGAGATTTCCAAAGGGAAACCTTCCTAGTAAATATCAAGGTGATGGTGGCATTAAGTACCCGGTCACTTGCAAATCTTTTGACACCAGGTCCCTGCTTCATTCAGCTCTGGTTCCATATTTTCCTACAGAGTGTTTTTATAGAAATCTTGCTGCCTGCAGGGTTAAATTAGCTGATACTATTAACTGAAGAGGAGCCCCACCTTGTAGGTATCCTGGTGAGCCATGCTGGTTATGGCTGTCTTCTTTATCAACCTTTCTAATATATGGTCTGGGAGTAAGTTACTGCTGCCTCCTATCAGATAATTAGTCAGTAAATCATTCAACCAACTACAAGGTATATAGCAAGGACAATGTTTCTAAACCATATTATCATCAGACAGTTATACTGCGCTTTATCACAAAGGGTTCAGAAGATTTACATATACCCTGTAGAACACTGGCCTTTTTTTACACCTGCTGCTAAAGTGCAGCCCTCTTTGTAGGGGGATGGCTGTGTTTTTTTAAAGAGTCATGTTATAGAATAAGCTTATCACAGGAAATTCTGCAGAAGACTTTGGTATCTATTTGGTATTTTTAAAAGAGTTCAAGGAGAATAAGCAGTCTAAGGCAGAATTTTGCAAGGAGATTGCAGCTAAAAAACAGTCCTTTGAGTTATTAGTTATACCAGGTTACAGTAACAGGGGTTTGCAATTATAGTGCTAGAAAATACAGTGTGAAAGAACAGTTCTGCAATTTCTTCATATTTCAAGCTGAGTTTTACTACATCTTTTTGACACATTGCCATCCAAGCACAACCAAACACTACCTCTAATTTAAGTCTGCTAGGACAGCTCCCGTGAAAGCCACCCGAGAAGAACTAAGAGAGCTGGAATCCTTTTGTGGTCTCAGAAGAGAGACTGAGTCCCTTTTGTGTCCCTTCTGTGGCTAGTTTTGATCATAAAAGGAGATAGAGCAAAATCATTGTGTGGCTCTAGTGCCTCAGCCAGCTGGATTAAATTGTGCAATACTGGGGCTGCAGCTAGTGATGGAGTGGGAGCAATGATAATATCTAATTCTTGCAAACAGGCACCATCCATGACCAGATCACACTTTTATGTAAAACACATGCCCTCTTTAAAATCATAGAATCAGAGAAGCGTTTATGTTGGAAAAGGCCTATTCGATCATTCAATCCAACCATAAACCTAACACTACCAAATTCCACTAAACCACCTCCCCAAGTATTATGTACATAATATCTACATATTATCTTTTAAATACCTCACAGATATATCACAGAATATTCTGAATCGGATGGGAATGTTTTGAAGGGAAGAAATCCCAGGATGTGAAGGAGCTCTGGTTTACCATTCTGCTACCAACCTTCTAGGCTTGGTTCGATTACCCACATAGAAGTCATTTGATTTGCCTTACTGCATGTGAGGTATCTGCACAAGGATGACAAATAAGACATCAGATCTATGGGAGACCTTCTCTATTCTGGAACAGGCAGGGCATCCTTGGGCATCTTGAAAGGCAGCAGATGATTTCTGGTGTGTAAACATTAGTGTTTCAGTTGAGAGCATAAATATGTTAATGAGGTGAATTACCAGGTCATCCCCACTCCCTGAGTCTCGGTTGTGGAGCTGTCTAGAAGGCCACAGCCTGGATATTTTCTATTGAAAATAAGATAAACATAATCTGTACTCCACTCACTGATATTCAGTTCAAAGCTAGATCTAGTTTAAAGCAACCCTTTTTGAAGTTCTTACATTCAGGTCTTTTGTCCTGATGTTTCAACTCTACAAATCTATTCTTACAGGTCTATACCATTTCTAATGCAGACATAGGCAAATCAGTAGTCCAGCTCCTTAAGCAGACTATCGTAATTGCAAACCGGGATGACTGTTCTGGTCTAACCATGAAATATTATGTGGATAGGTAAATTCAAGAGTACAGGGTGCTCTGACACTGCTGGAATCAAACACATCTGTGTGAAGAGAACAGGAACTGGAAGAATCATCATGTAAGCAAATGCAATCAAATCAGAGGTTCAGATTTCCATGCATGTCTGAACAGGTCCTTAACAAGGACAAGCATATTAGTACTGGCAGTCCCACTGCTGACATCAGCATCATGACTGTGCTGCTCCTCATGCCCTCTCATGCTTCCAGGAATCTTTAATTGAAAATGACATTCTTGTTGTTAAAAAGAACAATATGTATTGAGTGGAGGAGAGGTGCTTTTTACCTTCGACTTACCAAAAATGATGTCTCTGTCACTGGCTTCCCACCTCTGATCCTTGCCCACTTTCCTCCTGAGATACAGCTACACACACACACACTTCCTCCTCTTTGAAGAAAACTTGCTCTTCCCTCAAGCTCTTTGCTAGCCAAAACTGAAGTTTCCAAGCAGAATTAATACCACCTATTGGTAGACCAGTCCCACTTCCCTTGTGCCACTATTATGAGGGAGGACTGAATGAAGACTGACCAACTAAATCTGGCTGCCAGAGCTTCTTCAGCTAAAGAGAAGCCCTGCTTTCTTTTGTCATCATCTTATTATGTGTCTTTGTTCTCTTCCCTCCTTCATTATCCTATGGGAAGTCCACTGAACCACATCTTGGAATATTTATATCTCAGTTTTCTGCTCATCACCTTTTAGGCCTAAAAAATTATGTTCAAGCACACTTCTAGAACTGTCTAGATCCAATTTTCTTTAAAAATTTACTATGAAATGGTAAATATATTGGAGTGGAATCAGGTACTTCCTGGAATAAAAAGAGAGCTGCAGAATCAGAGTTTCACAGCTGGGTGTAAAGTATATACAAACCTATTTAGAAACAGTGAACAATGCTCACTCCCACTGTACACACCCTACTGGCAGAGGGCAGAGGTGATAGCAACCACAGAATAAAAGCTTTTAAAAGACCCAGCAGAAGCTCTTTGGGAAACCTACATGAAAACAACACTCCAAAGACTTGAATTCCTTCCTCCATCAGAAATTACCTAGTGGGAGGGATAAAAGTCCTTTTGGAGAATGCCCCAGGAATAGATATTTCAGGTCTGTTGTGTTTAAATGTTACTTTTGTCTTCAAGAAGGAACACTTCTCAGAGATGCAATACAGTGGTTCCCACGTTTGGTGGAGTGTAAGAGTTCAACTTCCCCTATAGCCCGTTTTTTCCCATTCAAAAAATCCTAGGGTGACTTTTTGCAGGGTCTGGTGCCACACAGAAGCAAAGGAAGCAGCCAAGGCATCCTTGAAGTGAGAGGAGTGATGCCAAGAATCTGCACTGTGCACCCAGCCCTTGACTTTTCATTACGAAAACTACCATAAGACAGGTCAAATGTTTTCACATATACATGTTAAAGTTCTTACAGTCTCCTCAAAACATGCAAACATCAAGAAGTGATGGACTTCTTGTGATGTAGTCACTGCTATACCAGAGGAGCTGAAAAATTCCCTTATTACAGTTTCCTACAACCACACAAGTCAGTGCTGATAAGGTCAAGAATAAAACCCCTCAAAATTGTTGGCAAAGCAAATAAACTGGTTCTAAAGCTTGAGACTTTGAAACAGCATTGCTATAAAGCCCTTACATGCTCAAATCAGGAAGATACAAAACCTGGTCACAGTAGTAGCTACGCGCACAGTTGTTCTCTCTGCTCTTAAAAAAATGCAGGGAATAAAAACAAAAGAGAAAGGAAAATGCATTTAGAAAATTAGCCTTTGAATCCTCTCTGTTTGTATGGCTTTTATTGCTGTTATAGTGCTGTCTCTGTATAAGCAAAGATATTGGCTATTAATGCTATAAAGTATTTTTCACTGCTGAGTACTCAGGTTTTGTTGAGATCCAATACTAAACTATTATACACCTTCCTGTGAATCAAGTAGGCTGTGATTCAGTTTCCTAAATATAGGCAGCTGATGCCACCTTAAGGACTTTGGTGTCCTGAATAACACAGGCCATGCATAATCTGTGCTGGCTTTCAGTGATATCTCAAACCTCAGAGTGTGTAAACTGGTAGTAGATATCTGCACATAGCTAACCCCACCACCCTTGTTCACACACTCCAGAATACAGAATTTTTTCACCCTTTGGTTCACACACTCCAATTTTTTCACCAATATCCTACACTAACCACTCACCTAGTCAATCTTTCTTATGGAAAAGAGAGGAAAATAGTTACTGCTAAACTTGGTATATCATGAGGATTTGGGCTTAGGGAGAGTTGAAAGAAGAAACTGGTGTGGCCAGGTGGGTTCAAATTGCTCTGTGCACAATTGTTTGGTTTTTATTCACATCACAGCTTAAAATTCAGATAACACACACTGGCTTAAAAGACAGAACACATCAGCTAACACTGTACCCTCAAATAACCCAAAACCTCAAGTTACTAGAGTCCAAGGGTTACAGACGAGCAGAATAGTAGGCTATGAAGAATTACAGAAAGGAAGCCTGCTTGGGCCACAAGGGCTGCAAGGGTCAGCTTCCTAGTATATGCCCTTTATTGTTGGTAAATCTGTTTTCTGTTGGGCTTTCTTTTGCTTTTTTAAAGAGTAGCCCATAGAAAGTTTATGTGAAAATACAGTTTTCTGTAGTTTTTAGTTGCTTGAGGGTATCTGCATGAATGCTTGCATAGCCGCAACTATCTGTGTAGGCAATGATTGCAGGCACTGTGGTAGCTCTGAGCTCTTCTAAATTCACTGTTTGCAGACTTGTGAATGTTTGTGTGCAACCACGTGTGCCCTGCTTTCACTGCTAGAATAGACACATGCATTTATATCAGGAAAAATACACCCCTCTTATCTACTAGAGTGTTGCACAATGCAAATGAAGCAGCAGCAGCAGAAGGATGCAGATTCCTCCTGCCTCTCCTCCTCATCCACTCTTTCCCTCCTGTCACTCCGATGATAATGATCTGTGTTGTGGGCACTTGCTGGAAAGCTTAAAAGTAACCATTATTTTTTAGGTTGGTGGAATTGAGGTGGGTGTCTAGGACTCCAATGAATACAAATAAGCTCAGAACCAAGAAAACTCCATCTTGTCTAATCTTCACTAAGCAGTAATCTGGGAGGCACCTCGCTGCTCTCATTTTGTATGGAAGGAGAGCAAGCAGTCCACAGTGTCAGCATTGCTGAAGTCTGGATTGATCTCGCCTATTTGCATCCTGAGGTCTCCTAATTCTTCTCTACCTCAACAGCTATAATCTGTCCTAGGAAGTAATATTCACAATGAGACAATTCCTCCTACCCATTACTGGAGAAGCAGAGGCAAAATATTTTTCTTCCTTACTGAGTCCACAAATGTGTGTTCAAAACAGACACAAATCCAAGATACAAGGCTGGGGATTTTGTTGGAAATGTCTCCAAATTTCAGATATAGAGGCTGCATTTGAACTCATTGATTAAGGTTGCTTATTTAAGTACAGATGTTTATAGCCTCTTTTTAAAACACATGATCTGGAGGACATGAAATGGTGGGATTTTAGTTTTTTCTAATGCACTTGAGTATTGATTGTGCAAACCTTGCATGTTCTCTCTCATCACATGATGACATCTTTAAATGATATCACACAGTTCTTCAGCAGTTTCTGCATCCCAAGTAAGGAACACAAAATCTCACAAAAATGGTGTTCGTGTAATGGGAGGACCTATCAGGAACAGAAGGACCTAGGCAATGAGGAATTTATTCTCTTCATGGTCCAGAAGTGTACAAATAAAGTGATACTTGTCAAAAGGAAAAATATGCAAAATCTGGAAATGGATACTTATAAAAAAAGAGTACAAATACTTCTTGGTTATATAGTGACAGGACAATAAAGAAAAAATAAGTAGAAATCCTATACAATGGGCATGAAGTAGAGACGGAACGTAATCTGTGCACAGATTAAAAAGGTAAATGAAAACTTGGCATAATTTTTTTTAATAGCAGTGGTGATAGTGAGTGTAGGACAAGGCAGTGTAGCTAATGGGAATGAGAAAATGGAAGTAAACTCTGAGGTAATACTGCGCTCAAAGAGCTGGAACAAAAGAAGTTTCACCCCAGAATGTTTAAAGAACTGATAAGGGATATTGCAGGATAAGCTGCAAGAATTTTAGTATACCTGTCAATATTGAAGGGTATTATACAATGGAAGAATATCTGATTTAAAATATACAAGTAATAGAAAAATAAGTGATCTGGGCAACTACAGATTTAGTTATATGATCCTTGTAGTATGCAATGCTTTGCAATACATGCAAAGCAATTAAAGACATAAAGGCAAGTGGAAAATCATATAAAATGCATTATGGATTTTCCAAAAGTTGGAAAAAACCCTGATTGCCTTTTCAGATAACTGATTTTTAAACAAAAGACATGCTGTAAAGACTAATCTATCACCATTTAAGTAAAACATTGGATACAGTGTCTGATTATTAGTTAAGGTGTAGATGATGGCATTAGTAAAGAATTTTTAGGCAAATTAGGAATTGATGAAAGATATTTCCCCTGATCAGGCTGAAAGGGGAATTTATTAATAGAGCTCCTTAAGGAGTGAGAACAATTTTATTTAATATTTTCATGATTGATCTTAACATAAAAGTAAGAGTCTGCTTTTGAAGTGGACTGATGACACATAGGAAACACTGTCAATGTAGAAAGAGGGAGATGAATAAACAATGATCTGCCTCACCTTGAGGACTGGTCAAACAGAAATGAGAAAAAGCACAAAATCCAATGACAGGCACTGCAGCAAAAGTTTCTCATGCGAGTTGGGAGCTCATTAGCTGGAAAGAACAGTGGAGTAGCCGGACTTGGGAGCAGTAACACCTCATGGGGTGACTCTGGGCAGTGACAAAGTAATGGAGATGTCACTGCAAAAAGCACCGGCAGAGATCTCATCTGAAAGAGGGCATAATCCTGGTTACCTGCTTTGAAGTGATCTTGCTCTGGTTTTGGTTTGAATCGCTCTGCTTGTATGAACCAAGGCAAAGAAATTTCAAGTTAGAAGGTCGCTAAAAGAGCTGATTTTATTTTTCATTTTCTAAACTGTTCCCCACATCAGGATGAGATGTTGCCAGGTCTGCAAAAATACCTAATTATACAGAGACTAACTGATCTCCCTTTTTCTCCATTTGTGTGAAAGTTTGCAATGGCAAGAAGCAATATGGAATCACAGCCTCCACTGGATCTGTAGCAAATTTATTCTGACCAGGAATTTGATCCTTCTGCTTTTTCTCCTGATGAGGAAATATGATCCTTTCACCTTTTCACCCATACAAGTAACTCAGGCCTTTCATCTAGCCTACCACCCCAACCCTTGTTGCTAAGGATGAAGAGAGAAATGCTGCAAAAACAGCACTGGAATAGAAATCCTTGATAAACAAATCTTCTTGCATGAATAGAAGAACATGTAGTTCTCATAAAAATGGTAATTAGAGCCCAGTATGAGGAGGCTGATTTTTTTCATAGTAATAATAATAATAAAAAAAATTTAAAAAAAAAACACCTCCAAGAGCATTCATTGAGGAGGAAGTTATATTTTCCAGCATTATTACTGTTATTATTGTATTACCACTAATAACAAAGATAAGGCTTTTGACCTTCTGTGTAACTAAGTAAACAGCCCAAAAACGGGCTTCCCTTAAGGCATGTCTTCAAATAATAAAGACAATTGACAGATTTGCTTACAGACCACTGCGAGGTACCAGCTGACTGCTTTTCACTAGTAACTGTTTCATTTGCTTTTGCCTTCCCAATCATACTGGTGCCATGGAATGACAAAGCTGGCATTTGCATTGGCAGACATTTTCTGGTCCAGCCCTAACATCTCCCATAACCTGTCTTCCTATCCCTACCTCCTCCATCAATTTATTTGTTCCTTCCTCCCTTCCTCCACCCCAGCATAATGTTTGCAGAAGGCACCGCTGTTAATTTATGTTTGATGGTGATAGGGAAATAAATTGATCAAACTTTTTGAACAGCAGCCATGGGAAGAAAGA
>VXBQ01007736.1:412664-512029 GCA_013400175.1 Phainopepla nitens
AAGAAAACTCATAAGCTCTCAGCACGAATTAGCATGGCCTCATTATAAAAACAGAATTGGGGTCAGAAGAAACTAAGATTGGTAAGGGGAAAAAAAAATCCCATCAAAAGCAACATCTGAGACAGAAATGCCCTAAGTGGGGAGGGCAAAAAAAGAGGAAAGCTTCAGAGGCAAAGAAGAGCCTAGAGATAGAAGAGAAGTAAATACAGCTTTCTAAAAAAAAAAAAAAAAGCAAACCCCCTCCACAAAGTCTTGATGCCACACTGGACACTCCAGTGGAAAAGAGAAAAGAGTGTACGTATTTGCATCCTTCATGAATTGTCATTCCCAACCTATTTGCAATTGTTGCTGCCACGATGGCCTGGTCAAGCCATTGCTGTTTGATGGCCTGAGGAAAAAGCTGGCTGTCTTGAAGACTTTAGTTGGACAGTCTGAATTCCAAGGGAAGAAAATGTGGATGGCAACTGAACTGCTAGCATTCAGTGTGGAAGAGACCTGTCTCTTCTACCTGAGCTGTATTTATTTCACAAGCATGACATCACTCCACACTGTAAACAGTGGTGATCCTCAACTATGCTGGAACTCCTCACTAATGACACAAAGTATCGGTCACCAGCAACAAAACCAGCAATTAACTACAAAAATGTATCTCATTATGCTGCCATTTCCACACACTTGTCTGCAAAAAAAAAAAGTACCAGAGGGTCCGGTTGTTAGTTCACTCTCCAGCTTGCTGTGGAGAGAGGGTGACTCAGCTGAGGTCCCCAGCAAGGGGACCTGTGCAAGCACAGTTGCTGGCCTGACGGCTCTCTCTGCCTGGGCAGCTGGACAGCTGTGCTGCAGCAGCCTCTATCCACAGGCCCTCTACTCGCATTGGACAGCTGCTTTTGCCTCCACTGTCTTGGAGGAAGGTATTTGGGAAAGGAGCTCCTTCTTACTCTCCACACTCTCAGGGGCTTTACAACCCAACCTCAAAAACGCAGTGCCACTTTGCCATTAACAACTATACCACCCATTCCCATGGCTGACACCCACGAGCCTTGGACCACACTTGGGAGCAGATCATGGTGACTGTGTAGGCAGGAGCAGGAGGCACAATGTGCCTTACTTAGGGTCACAGGCAAGCACAAAGGCAGCATCACTGTCTCCTCTGTGGTAGCTTAAAAGACTAGTTCTGATTTATTCACAGAAAAAGATAATAACAGCAGTCATGAAAGTTTCTGCCATAAGAAAAAAAGCCCAGAACTAGCCCCGCACATTCAGTTTTATAAGAAAGAGATACAATGGACAGGCTCTGACATTTTTTTCCTATCCTTACCACAGACCTGTGAGCCACTCTCTCAAACCTCTAGGCCATCCAGCCTCTTTTTCCTTCCAGAGAGAGACAGGCTGTGGCTGCTGCCATGCAGATAGCATAACTCTATTTGCAGCGGGCTTTCTTGCGCTGCCTTTGCCCTGACAGGTGGCAGCAGGAATAGAGAGAAGCCAGCAAGGCAGAAAATGGTTCAGACCAATTGAGTCAGCAGCCTAGAGGATCTGTCACTTCACTCTTTCTGGAATAAAGTGCTTCTTATCCTTTTCAGTGATTTTGTCCTCCTGCCTTTGTCCTCAGCCCTCTTTTGACTTATTTTATTAATTTTGCCCAGGTGAGGGGGGAATTGGGGTTGATGGAAGATAGATGGAAAAAAAATACAAATTGGACCTTGAATTTATTTACTCTGATACTATCCCTGATCATTGTGACCCTTAAATCACCCTGCTGCATAGCAGCAGGAACTTCCAACATCAATATTAATGCTCCTTGCTCATGGCAGTGGCTATTGGAGGTGGCATTTCATAATTCAGATGCAAAACTTAAAAGGAAAATTTGAGAGAGAAGGAGTAGAGCTGCTACATTTGCTCAGTCTGCTGAGTAAAAACCCCTCAGTCAACTCTGCAACTGTCTCCCATTAGCAAAGGATCAGAATTCAAGTGTGATTTGTGAATTACCTCCCATACTGAGCAAGAGTATGGGTTTGAAAGCTAAAAGACAGGCTACTCAAATACCTGAAAAGTAGTGTCATCTAGTCTCAGCAAGGTCTAAATAAAGCAATGTTCATGTTTTTGGTATTGGTTGCTATAGGTTATGGCCAGCACAGAAGAAATTATTCTTGTGGGATATGATCGAAGTGGCCAATCTACCTTGATAAAGGTAGCCTTGAAGATTGGAAAAAACCCCAACAAACCAAAACAAACTTATGCCCTTCCTCCAAATGCAGGATGCTTGCCTAAAAAAAGTGATTTTAAAAAATTGTAGTTTTTCTTTTCCACTCTTTCCATTAATTTTAATATAAATCTCCTCTGTCTACCCAAGACTAGAAACTTCCTTTAAAAAGAAAATAACAGGAGGTTGGATTTTCATGTAATAGCATGTCACCAAGAGCTGGGACTTTAAGAAATGTACCAACTATAACAACACTCTTGAAAAAAAAAGCTTTAAAATTGGCAACATTGGTAGGTCTATGAGTCACAGCGGCAAGACACATCAAGCACCAGCTCCAGCAGGTACTCCTGCACCCTCTCCCATGGAACCCCTCCTTAACTGCTATTTGGAGGGGGATATTGATTGGGTCCCAAAAGCAGCATAGCTGTATTAGCCTGGCACAGCTCTAGAGACCAGTTGGGCAGTCCTGATGGGCCCTGGGTTAGGACAGGTCTGGGGTTGCCCAGATGAGCATCAGCTGAGTTGCATGTGCAAGCCAAGGCAGAGCACCAGAGCTGTCTGCAGCTTCACATTGAGGGGGGCTGCCAGAGAGAGAACCAGGGGGCAAGGATGCTGTGGGAAGCTATGGTAATGTCTCACAGAGGAGGCTGTGTAAAAAATCATTTCACACGGAGTAATATTTGGATACCTGAGTCTAATCATAGAGTTAACAGCCCTTATTTGCACAACGTCACATAGACACACAGTGGTGCATAAGATACAAATCAAACCTCTGTCTACTTACAAACAGCATCCAGGCTATTAGGACACAGCAAGCAGCAGACCAGCCAGGAACATACAAAGGAAAACATTTCATCTTCCAGCTCTCTATATGGTACCAAGAGACATGTTTTGCACCAAAAGACTTGCTTCTCTTTTCATCATTTTCTATTCTTGCCCTTGCTGTCAGAGCAGAGTGGTCCAAGAGAAGGGGATTTTTAGTACTTGCTGATGTTTTGGTGTTTAATCAGATGGCTGCTGGAATCAAGGTTTGCTGGTTGAAGAGCAGGGACTTTCAGAGAGCAGGAATGTCATTTGGCCTCTTGGGAGACAATCCCTAATCCATAGAGAGCTCCTTCAGACATTCTTAATTATTGGCTTGTATTTTAAATGGAGAAAATGGGGTGCCTTTAAAATAAATAAATAATTGAAATAATACTCAATATTTTAAAATAATATTTCAATATTTATTGAAATAATAAATAATTGAAAGCATTAGAATTAGGTGAGTGTATCTGTTAAGCTGCTGACAACCCATCTGTCTGAATTCCACCTAGCACTTAACACAGAGAATAGCAAAGAAGAGCTAAATTCATTTAAAATTTGGCACAGATGTGAGTGAATAGATGCAGATACTGAGTAAGAAATAGCAGAGATCTCTCCTTTTCCTTACCAGCCACATTTCCAGAAAGCACACAGTGCTCCTGACTTAACGGAATACACTTTTCTTCCAACACTCAGTCATCCCCAACTGTGCACCTCTGCCTGGCTTCAGAGAATTCCTGTTATCTCAGTGCCTATTGAGCCTCTTCTCTTCTGTCACATCTGGTGCACTGGTTGCGCAAAATGGAAAAAATCCTCACTAAAAACCAAAGACACACCTGAAAGTCTTCCAGGTCTGTCTTAGAACAATGTCAAATTAAGGTGAAATACAAGTCAATCTAACCTGAAGGATTTCTTCCTAAACTTTTTGAGTTGAAATTTCAGTTGCATTGCAAGTGAAGAATGTAACAACTGATATTCCTGGAGCTAAACTCACTACTTTGATTTCTACAGTAGCAGAAATCTATGCTGGAATCTCATTTGCATGGGCCAGTAAATAAAAAGAAGAAGTAGTCATGCAATCTGCGGTACTTTTCCTGTTAAATCAAAGCTTAGATTCTCTCTATACTTACAATCTATATTTAAGATACCTTACTCCCCTAATAATTAAACTAATCATACTATCTTCAACACATAGCTGACAGACCCCTTGAATACTGCTTCCTCACCATGGTTGATTTTACAAATGCAAGGAGTTTGCTTGTACAAAAGCAAGTGAATAGAAGGCTGGAAAAAATTTCTGAGCAGCTCTGTGGAACAGAGAAGCATTATGACTCCTGTGCTACAAATGGAAACCGAGGAAAGGGGATTTGCCAATTTGCCGAGGGAATGTACAAAATCTCTATGGCTGCACTAACCTTGTCGTAGCCACTGGAATGGATGTCCCTGCCTCTTGGCATTGTGTCGGTATTGTGTCGCTGAATCTGTTCTTAATGAAACACAGAGGCAGAAACCTCTACTTCCTCAGTTGTAGCAGAGCTCTGACTACTTTCTCAAAGATTGGCATTGTAAGATGGGTCTCCTGACCTAGTTCTAACTCGCTGCATTATACATTTACCTCTCTGCTTGCTTTGACCCCATTCCCCTTCCCCTCTTGTGGGTACATGCATTTTCAAAGTGACCTTTATTGCTGCTGCTCACTAACAAAGAAGAGCAGTGAAGCACTGCAGATGGGCGACAGGGCTGGGAGAAACACCATCCAAAATGGTACCCACCTGAAAGCACAGATGGAAGGACTTAATTAAGATGTGAATTCAGCCTTTTAGCTCTAACCAATGGGTATCGGGATATTTTTTTCAATGCAACAAAACTCCATGCCTATTTTTACATAGTGCTACCTCTGCAAAATAGCAATCACAGGAAGAACTGGGTTCAATTGTGGCCCATGCAAAGAATTCCCCATGAACAGTCAGGCTCTTGAAAAGCTTTGAGAGAGGACGGCCAGTGAGTTCATCTCTTTACAACCCAGTGGCTCAAAGAGACATCTTTGTCTTCAGTCAGCACACAGATGTACCGCAAGGCTTCCCTTTGTGAAACAGAATAGACGTCTCCAACGACAGCGAGCATTGTCCATACAGGCATAAAGCAATATTTGGACATGCTGAATGGCTTCCTAAGATGAGAAAAAGTGCTGAAGAAACACTAAATGATGACAGATGGGAGCCCTAGAAACGCAACTACCCCCAAACTGGAAAATGAAAAGCCAGCACAAAGGGCAGGCATAACAATAGAATTTAGGCATAACGGAATACACGCCATTTAATGCGGAGTGCACTGAAGCTTCGATACATAAGTCAAAATCCTAGCCATTAAATAGCCTCATTTAAAAAGTTTTAAAGCAATTAAAATAAATTAGAAACTTCACAGGAGGACAAAATCACTGAAAAGGATAAGAAGCACTTTATTCCAGGCTCTGCTTCTGACAGTGTTGTGCCCATGAGGCCAGATTTTTATTTGAGAAGAGCTTGGGGGCAGATTTTCAAGGGCTCTGCACCAATAATTAGGGACAGATTTTTCCAAACTGCTCCGCTTCTATTATCCAAACAAAGGCCAGATATACCAAAGTGCTCAGGGCCCAGCAATTTGTACTGTGACAGTTAGAGTCACAACATGGCCAGATTTTTCAGAAACGTGACCATTTATTCCCTGCCTGCTGAAGGAAGAAGTGGCCTATTTAAAGGCCATCTTCTAGGTTTTGTTCATGGCATGTTGGAAGTAGATGATTTTTCAGCCCCAGAAACAGTGAGAGGGCCCCAATTTTGCCAAGTCTGAGACAGCATGGTCTTGAAAGACAAGTAGAATAAACCCTGCTGCTCTTACTCTATTTTCCCTAATTCCTGCTCAAGAGACATCTATCATCAACCTCCATATGAAGCACTTCAGAGCTGACTGCAGAAGCAAACTTGCAAAATTACAATGCTGCCTCCAGCCATTTTGCAGAGCTAGATACATCATTTGTGGCACACCAGAATAGGAGCTTTTCTAAGTAAAGAGAAAAATCCCTTAGCAATGCTGCTGATAGAGAAGAGAGCACAATAGGACTTTGTTTCTTTTCCAAGTTGAGCTCTTACCAGCTTAAAAGTTGACAAACTGAGGCGACCCTACAGCCAGGCCACAGACCACTAAGGCTTGAAAACTGCAGGGAGTTTGTTTTCTCTCAGATCATCCTGAAATGGATGTTGCAATTCTTCCTGGTGCCAAAGTCATCTGGATCAGGGGTGCTGCACATACAGGAGGTGGTGCAGAGGAACAGTACCTAACAAAACCAAGCTCTGTAACTCAGCAATGCCTATTTGCTCCCAAACTGGAGGCTTTTGGAAAGAAACTTCCTATAAAATCATGTGGGATTCTTTCTCTCAAAAGAAATTACTGTTCTTTCCAGATGAACATATTGGTGAACTTCTCCAGTGCCTTAAATGTCTGTCTGTCAGAACACCACACCTGCTCATAGCTAGCAATGTACCTGCCCAAGGCAGTGTGTTAGTCACCAGTGCCTCCAAACAGACCACCCCACAGCAATAATGCTCTGGTAAAAGACCTAAAGTGAGGTTCTAGCTCTAAGGAAGCTCAGGATGCCTTTAAAACAGTGAGAGTGCCCAACAGTCTGTTGCCAAGCTCTTGAACCCTCAGGGGACTTGCAATGGGTGCAATGAGGTATATCAATCTAGTTCCAGCCAGGATTAAGCAGCAGCTGCAACACACCACAGAGCACATGGAACAGGAGACTTTCAATTAGACCTGAGGTCTCATGTACCCAAAAGAGAATAATGAGACAGGCACATCTAAGTTACTTAAATGCTCTCTGATACTTTAGATTTTCTCTTGTGTCTGTCTTTTAACACTCATTTAAAACAAACAGAAAGAATGGGACAGGGAGAAAAAATTGCTCTGTTTTTTTTTTCCTGAGACTTACGCCTTCCATATCCATTTTTACCAATGGGAAACTAAAACCCACTGCCAGTAGAGCACAATTAAAGCATCTCAAAGTTACAGTCAGACAAGAAAAACTGGGTAACTCAGGTCATGGGAGGACACCAGTGCTCCTAGTTCACCAGTGGTTCTGTGGTGGCTTGATGTCTTTGCTATCTAATCATGCATTTGATAACCTCTAACAACTGGATTTGAGAGCAAACCATTCAATGCCTTACAGAGAGAAGAATAGTACACTGAAGAAATTGCTGTCAAAAAATCTCAGAAAAAATAAGTTGAGGCTTTAAGTTTTTACTTGTAGAATTGACTCCAGTAATCTCGTCTTGAATAAGTGGGGCAGTAAAGAGGAGCATGCTCCTTTGCTTCCTTTGCTGCTCACTGTTATACAAAATCTGAGAAGACATCCCTGCCTCGAATTAAGTGTTAGCAATTGTATGCTGTAGAGAATACTACAGCACAGTAAAGTACCACAGAGAGAGGCATTGTGACACATTCCTGTTGGACCAAATTTGCTAAAAAAAAGGAATTAATTCATGTAATTCATGCTGTCCAGGCTTGAAATGAAATCTTTTCTTCTACAGTGCCACGTTCACCCATTGTAACTGCACCAGAAATCCCTAATTTCCTTCATTGCAGAGCAGCAAGCAGGTGCATAGCAGGATGTGTATTAGACCATACCATCCCTCCTTTATGCTGCCTGTTCCCTGTGGGGGCAAGATAATTACATCCACCCTAAGAAAACATCAATATTTTATTTTTAATGAGCTGGGCAGACCCAATTATCTCAGTAGGTTGTTAATAAGTGAAATTGTGAAGTACGGCTGCAGCTTTGATGGAAATAGAGTCATCTCTGAAACAGGAATTTCTGACACACAGAGTATTAAATAAGATGCCAGACTGCTTGAAGTTAGTCAGAGAAAAACTGTATAAGAAAGAAAATTTGCCTTAGCAGCAACTCTCGGTATTAAAAGATAATAAGTCAAAACACAAAGAATCATCATATCAGCTTAAAAATCACAACTCCTGAAATAATAATGTACAGTGTTTTTCAGTGTGATTCTCATTATTGATGTTTTGTGTTTCTATCACCAAGTTTTTTCTCCCATCAAATAGTGATAAGAAATACCTTCTCTTTTTTTTTAAGAAAAGAAAAGAAAAAGAAAAGTAAACACTCTTATGGAAACAACATAGAAAGTAAGCTTTAAGGTAAAAAAAAAAAAAGAGTATGAAAAGATTGACATCACTGTGTAGTGGACTGAACATTGGCAAAAAAAGGATACTTTTCCCTTTACTTTCACAAGACTTTTGGTTTAGGAAGCACATCAATCTCTTGCTCTTCCCTTTCCTCTCTTGCTGTGCCCTCAGAATATGCCCTTTCTCATTCACATGTTAAAAAGCAGATAGAATAGAAGCAAATCTCAATAGATCAATGGATGAATTTTTTAGAATAAGCAAAACTTACTAACCATATTGACAACAATGAAAACTGAAATGCAATGATAAAAATCCAAACATGCCTTCCTGCTCAAGCTTTTGCATGTAACTGAACTCTACCAGAACAGAGTCATAGTTCAAATTTTATTTTCCTATTTAAGATGAATTCCAGTTCCAAAATAGTGAAGATAATTTATTTTTAAGCAATATAGTAGATATTAATCATCAAGCAAAATCTATAAGCATTTAATTTCCTCTTGAATCTCAACACATATATTCTTTTCATAAACCAGAGAACCAGAGTTACAAATCCAGTTTCAGTCTCAGATTACCACGAAATTACTTAGTTTTTCAAATCTCAGACAATTTAGGATTTTTTTTTTTTTAAGATAATCACAAACATGCAAATAGTGCTTTGTCCTGCTCTTCAGTAAAGCAAACCTTCACCACTGCAAAACATCAAATTTAAATGTATTTGGCAGGCATGCTGGTGAGCTCAACACAGTTTGTTGTCTAACTCATAAATGCAGATAATATAAATTTGAGTACAAGCACCAGTCAAGCCACATGTGAGCCTTGAGCTCTTGCCCATGTGAAGTGATTCTTTCACCTATTCCAGTTACTCCACTAGGATCAGTGGTGGTGTTAGTGAAACAAAGCTAGTCTTTGTGAATCAGGGTATTCAATCCAATCTCCAAATTAATAATTGCTCCTAAAAGAAAACCAGCCCCCAGTTCTACATCTGACATACCAGCTCTTGATTTTATAATTTCTTTTTACCTTTAATAATTCTGACAAATGTTGAACAATTCTAAGCCTGGCTCTGTAGCTATGGCCCTCATGAAATGAAATGCATGTATTAGTGTAATCATTTTATGGACATTCCAAACACTCATCCACGTGACCTTGTAGTTCATTTTAAAGGGCAAGAGCAGAATTAGCATCCTCAGCCAGTTCAGTGAAATAAACATAAACCATGTAATAACAAAGGGAGAAAAGGGAGAACAAAACAAAAAGGGAGAAAAGAAAAAGTTTGCAAACTTTGAACTCCCCTAATCAGTTGTGTTGCACTAAAAGCTGAACTTCTTAAGACTTTTTTCTGCCTTGACTGCCCATCCTAATAATAAAAAAATCAGACATTTAATTCCAGAAAGATGCAAAGGCACAATACACACTTTGATCCAAAGCTGTTTCTTCTTGTTGGACTCCAAAAACAGTTTTCAGGCTTCCAAAGGCTCTTTGCCAGCTCTGATTAGAAGCCATACTGGCTGTCACAGTAATTGCTCTATAATCATATCTTCAGTACCCTGACCTGGTTTATGCATATAATCTATATTCTAATAGTAGTCAACAGGTCACCAGTTAATAAAAATACCATTAACATCCCCTTGTGAGTAAGAAAGGGAGATATTCATCTCACTAGGACAGTGGTGGGCCAATATAATTTCTGTGGCTGTTAGTGTAATTAACTCTGCCGGCATGTGGATCCCCTGGAGGACAATGCAAGCACAGAATGACCTTGCTGTGAGTCCTCACTGGTGATACTGTAGTGGGCACAAAGACTTGCAGCGATTCGTGTCAGAGAAGAGTGGGTACTTCCCACACTCTGACCTCCCAAAAAAAGAGAAGCTCATAATTTCTAGGATGGCAGAGCATATCTGCCTTCGACTGTAAAACAAAAGGATGGTCATAGCATGGGCAGCCCAAACTGGTATCCTGTGTTCAGCAATGTCTAAAGGGCAGGCAAAGAGAGAGAAAGTGAGCAACAAAGGGAGTCAGGCAGGCAATAAAATGTTGGGGAAATTAATTTTTGAATGGAGATGAAGTATTTCCATTCAGCCTAAATGTCATCCATGTAAGCATAGTTTGTGTGGCACATGTTACAGCCATTGTGCGTAGGTCAGAAAAAATTCCACAGATTTCCTAGAAATAGTCTTAGAGGTCTGTGTTCCCATCTAAACTCTTAACTGAGACATTTATTGTATCCATGAGCAGAAAGCTCTGTGTATACCCGGAGACACCAGATGTCTAAAGTAGAAGGGTTTTTTAAATAGGTTTGTGGGAAGAGATACTATATCTAGAAATCCAGAAATCCTCTAGAATCCCAGAAATGTAAGGATCTATGCCAAAGAAACCAGGGAATGCAAGACATAAAAAATAAAATCTTGAGAGCAACTTGGGCTTGCAAGTCAATGAAGAAGATACTGTTCCATACAGTGAGTTACGCATATCCTCAGTTTCTAGGTTTGTTCCCTAATTCTTTACATTGTCTCCCGGTTTTGCTCTCTGACACAGCCCGAGTCCCAGGAAAATGCATCCCAAAGAGAGGACCCAGGCCAACACTTGCAGTGCAGGCTGCACTTCAGTCTCATCCATCTCCTCATGCAGAAGTCATCCAATTGGAGATAGACGGAGACCTAGCAAAATTCATTTCACACAGTAGTCCTGTTCCCTGATCAAAGTCAGCTCCCAACAAATAAGTGTCCTGCAGTTAACTGCTGTAACACACCTCCTCCAAATCATCTCAGATCCAGATCATTGCACTGCCCGCACAGACATTTACATTCTGCTCCACCTACGCATGTTCACCTGGACCCAAGCCCAGGAGACAGGAATGACCATTCCCCTCCCCAACTTAGCATCTATCAAACGTCCTCTTGTCCTCTGGTTCCTTCTCCTCCGCACTTGAACAGCACCACAGCATACGTTTGAAGACTTCAGTTGTTCTATTGCCAGATGAAAAGACAGGACCAAGAGAGAGCTGCTGTCTGGATTTGTTTCACCAGCTGACACAAACTGATGCAGACAGGCACTTTAAAAACAGCCTATCATTGTCAGATGAGACTTGCCAGCCCTTCACAACATCTCAGTCTCTGGGGACCCATAAAAATTCTGATGTTGTGCTACAGTCTAGGTTCTTTCTGACCAATGTTGAGCCCATTATATTGGTAATGTTGACAGCGCTGGACAAAAGTGACTGCTATGTAACAAGAAGCCCAAAACATTTTGTCCTTCCTCCAGCGCTCTTGGTATGATCTGGGAGCTCAGTGTATTAAACCCTACACAAATGCACTACTTGGTTCACACAACAATTTGCAAATATTAAGGATCCAGATTGATTTTAACTGTTGAACGACATTCAGTTCAGAGGTATTAAAAGAGGGCTGCTACAGTTTAGGGTGAAACAGCATCCTGCACAGGGTAATGAGTGCTTGGATGCTACCTGCCAGTGCACAGGGTGCTTCATTCTCAGGAACACTGCACTCTGCTCAGTCCCTTGATGAGGATCCATGCAATCAAATCCATGCAGCAGTAGATTCAACAAAACTGATCCATGGAAGAAGAGCACTAAGAACCCAAAAGGGATATTGGGAGAAAAGGGCCATGAATTTTTGAGAGAAAAGAGCACCAAAAGAATCAACTGTATCAGGATGAAATTTTTCACATCTGTTCCCACAATAAGAGAAGAAAAAATGGAAATTCTATGCAGCATAATTTATAACTGAATTATCCACTGACTGCATGCAGTATGTCTTTATAAACCAAATAGTTAACAAGATGAAGGAAGTGCAATCCACACAGCTGATAAATAGCTGAGGTAGAATCCACTTTCAAAGACAATCAGGCACTGGCTTTATTGTAGATTAAGAAAAATTGTAAACACACAAAAAGAATTATGTGGGACAGAGAGGAATCTCTCAGCAATCAAGATAGAAGATCAGAAAGAGAACAGGGTGTGAAAACAAAGAAAGCAAGCCAGAGAAGGAGAAGAAAAGCAAATTATTTTGTGAAGAATATGGGAAGCATGGGAAGGAGGAGGAAAGGCTCAGTAGCCTGCATGTTCTCATGCTTTTAGTAGTCAAATTTGGAAGCATTTTCAACCATAGCTGATGCCTTAGGGTCTTACTATGGTATATAAATGTTCGCATTTTTCCAAGCTCTTTCATGACTTCGTATCGAACCTCTCAGCATGGCAATTAAAATCTATCCTCACTACTGCTTTTTCAGTCCTTCCTCCCATCTGCTTTGCTTTTTCAGTCCTGCCTCCTCTTGCTTTGCAAGGCACAGGATCATTAGACCTAGGGATCGCCTTCCAGGAGGCTCCCTAACGATGTTTGTTAAAGTGCATTTGGGAGAACCTGGCAGATCTCTTCCACAGCCTTAGTGAGAAGAGCCCAGAAGATGTACAGTCGGGGATGGTACAGTGAAGAACTTGAAAGGGAAAAAAGTTTAAAAATAAAACAATTAACAGGATAGATGAGCATCCTATGTCAGCTCAGTTCACTAAAAAAGGTCACTATCAGAGGTAATGTCAACCGACTGTACTTTGTATGGATACAAACTGTTACGCCAACTACCTTCCTGCTGGTTACTGATAAGCATAAAGGGCTTCCTGAAGGCCCTAGGATTCCCCCTAAACCTGGTCATTGTTTTATTTTGGGGAAGTGAATTGAGAAACAGCAAACCAAATCACAGATCAAATTAAGAAATACAACCACATGTGTAGGAAAAGGTCTGGCTAAAAAGGATAAAAATCAAAAAATAAAAACTGAACCCCCATGAAAGGGTACTCAAGGTTTTCTAACCATTTCTTAGTAGAAGGATGTTTTTAATAGGTTTCTTTTAATATGGGTAATCTAGCTCTATGGGAAGAAATCATGAAAAGCATTTCTTCCCGAGGAATTTCAGTTTCATGGTATGTTCATAAACATGGTCCAAGTGCAGGACACCATAGCTGCATTTTATCTGGCTAAGCCAGATAAGCCCAGCTGCAACCTGGGCTAAGACATCCTGAAGCCTATCAGTGAGGCTGGGACAACAACAAAAAGCTAATATCCTAGAGAAATGATGGACACCAGGGAAGATTAAAAGTCTGGAAGCAAGAATATTTCCCTGAAGTATGTCAGGACAGGAAGTAGTAGACTTGCCGAGAAGGAAGGCACTTTACATCTCTTCTGTTATTTGACATTATTATCTAATGTAAGCATCATTTTCCTTTCAGGAAGTATATACTGCCCTAAAACACAGATGAGGGCTTGGCATTTACCACAGCCCTGCAGCTCTCAGGTGACATATACAGATACATATATCTGCCATTTTTTTAGGGACAAGAAATCAAATTATAATTTCCTTTCTCTCCCAACAGTATCTTCCCTTCTCTTTCTTTACTATAGGATAGGCTTTTCATATATAAAAATTTGCTTAATGCTGGCCATAGCGCTTGAATGCTGATTTGCTTTCCTGATCTTAAGGTATTAAAGGTTTGACGAGAGTAGCTCCAAAATGTCTCCCAGCTCAGGGAAGCTGCTCCAGCTCAGGACCATGAGGAACAGACATGGCCCATATCTTCAGCTGTGTTGTCTCTACTCTAGTTAACAAAAGGAGAGCGATACCTCCCCCAGCAAGCACTGCTGAGCCTGGATCTATTACACCAGCTGCATATGAAACAAAGTGGTGATCTCTTTTCCTCCATTGCAGCTTTGTAGCTGTTTCTGTAAAAATAAAAATGAAATTTAAAAACCCCAAAACACACAAAACACAAAAACAGGAAGGATGCAAATATGCTTTTGGATTTGTTGTCGGCCTTCAGAAAGATGTTTGTTTTCCAGCAGAATCTACTTTACTTCAAAACCACTCTAAATAAAAGTAATAGATGAGAAATTTGTCATAAATATATTTAATGCATGTGCTTATATCACCTTGCTCCACTGGGAAACAAACAAGCATCACATCAGCACAAAAGCATTTCATTTAGTTCCATGCTTATAATGGACTATATAGCGTATACAGCAAAACTGAACTAGAGGTGAAGTCAACGATCCAAAGCTAATAAAACAACAAATTATAATAATAAATAAAAGCTGTCAGATTCAAGAAAGATCCAGCGTCTCCAACAGTATGTCCATTTGCCTAGCACAGAATGCTCCCCACAATTTCTGACCTAGAGAGTTTTAAACATCACAAACAATAGCCTTCCCAGCACTTCCCTTGAGTAGCTCAATTCATCTCACTGCCAAGGAGCTTTGCCCCAAGTGTTGTTCTGAATTTTCTTTTTCCTTGGTTGTCACTATGTTCTCGAAACAATCCCCCACTGGGTGAATCAGAAGTCAGCCAGAGGAAAAGGAATTTAGAAAACCTTGTCCAAAGAGCTCCCTGCACTTGATGAGGTAAGGTATGAAATGTGACAGTATGGATTTCTGCAGTGTCCAAATATCCAACAATTTCTGAAGGCAGAAGAAGAAACAAAGGCCACAATACTTTTGGGCTGATATTTAAGCTGTTATTCTAGAAAATATCTACCAAGTCTATAGGAAGGCCTGAAGAAGAGCTGGAAAGAGCAGGAGCAAAAGGTGGCAGATGCCAAGATGTGGGTCATGGGATGCAAACCCTGCTATGGCATCAAGGACTGGAGGTAGAACCCTCAGGCTGAGGAAGACAGTGTGTGCATTTCTGACTGGCTCTGGGTTATCCCTAAATGCAAAAAAACCCAGATTTACAGATGGAAGTACAGGGGGACTGCTCAGTAATCACCGACATATCTAATTCACAGGTTATGGTGTGGCCATTTCAGATAGTGTTGAGCTTTCCTCCTCTTTGGAGAAGCCAGAGAGATCCCAGTATAGCATCTGCCAGAACACCTTAGAACCATTCATAAGCACTTTGTGCACTTACCTAGAAGAGAAGGAAAGAACACACAAACATAAGCACATTATAGCAGGCAGAGCTCCCATCAGCAGCTGCACCACCCTCGCTCAGCTCCCTACCTCCCTGTCACACTGCACATTGGGAAGGACCCTTTGTGTTTTGGGTGGCAGCTGAGACAGGGCCATCCCTTCTGGGCTCTGCTCAAGGCAGCTACACTGAATATTCAGTGACTTATTTTCTCCCCGGAAGGTTTTGCTCTCCGTGGTTCACTGCTGATGCAAGCTGCAGCCAAGGAAGAAATTGACAGGTGCCTGAAATTCACCTTCTCCTTCTGCTGCTCTCTCTTCCTTCCAGTCCTTTCTGCTTTGATCTTCTACCATTCACCATTTCCTCTCCTGACATCTGTGGCTGCTTCATAGTGAGGTTTCATCCTGACACAACAAGTACACCTTGTAGACAAATCCCATTTGGTCATAACTTATAGCTCAATTTCCTTAGATGCTTCCTTAGAGCTTGGCATTCCTTTTTCAGCTGCCAGCATCCAACAATCTGTCCCTAATTGCAACTGGCAGCACCTCTGCAATAAGGCACTGCTCCTCTCTGCCAATCTTTCTGGGACATTAAGCCAAAGAGCCTTTTCCAAAACTGGCTCCTCAGCTGACCAAACCCTTGCAGCCACCGAACAGCTAGCTGACTAGTAGGGAGTCTCTGAAAACATTTCTCATTTCTCCAAATCTAATTGCCAGCTACTCAGATCTGTTCCCCAGTCTTTCTCTCTGGATCTAGATTTCCAGTACAGACAGAATGCAGATGGTGGGAAATTAATCCAACACTTAAAGGTTTTCTTCTAGGTAATATTATGTCTCACACTGCCAGCCACACAAGTGTTACTGCAACAGTTTCTCATGCCAGGAAAAAACACAGCCTAGCTCTCATTTCTCCTGCCTGCCGTCATAGATGCACACATGCCGCAGGACTGGAAATGAGTTAATCAGATGATGCTCTATAAAGTATGCTAGTTTATGTATAAACAATATAAAATATGATAATTTTCTCCCATCTTCTTTTTAAGCTGTTGCATTCGCATTCTCTCTCAGTCACATCAACTTGGGGAGGGAAAACAACTGCAAGAAATCTTGGATAATGTAGTTATGCTAATTTACTGAAAAAATCTATAAAAGTCAAGAATACTCATGGATGTAGGAGCCCTGCAAATAATGTGCTTCATCTTCCTTTCCCACATGCCCTATTCTGTGTTGATCAGAAAAAAAGTGGCCTGCCACCAAACTCCTTCTGAAAGCTAGAGCTAATCATATCTTTTATGTATATAAAAGATTTGGGAATAAGATTGGCAAGTTCACTCTCCTGTTATTTGTGAAGTTCTTATTATTCATGAAAATGTTCACAAATCCCTAAAGCCTCATGCATTTTAGCACAGATCAAGTGTCTGAAGATTAGTTCTGGAAAGTGCATAATTCACTTTCTATTTTTTTAAAGTTCCTGCCTTCCCCTCACACATAGCATGCTACTTAGGCAGCGACTGCCACGGCACAAAGGTAAGGAGTTGCAAAACAATCTGAGAAAGCAAAGGAATGGTCAAAGCTACAATGCCTCAAAACAGCCAATGGGTTGAGAAATGAACTAAGCATTTCTTGCAGAAAAAAATCTAGTGACAAAATGTTTGCTGAATAGAAAGCATATGAATTTTATAAAAAGTTTTAGATCATCAGGTCTGCCAGTATAATTCAGTGTACATGGGTCAGTATTATGATTTATACCAGATAGGGGTTGAGCCTTTCACTGCATTTTCAGCTTCATTAAGGAAGGAATAAAGGAATCTCCTTTTACGTGAGATGCTACTCATGTTTATCTGAATGCCAAGGCAAAGCACAAAACTGGATTGAAAGCCCCTAGGCTCTGCAAACCATGGGCAGATTTGGGCACTTGCCCTTCAACACTGAAGCTAGTCATAGAACTCATTTTGAACGTGTGGAGGACAGGGATCCTCCTCTCATTCCCACATTGGTTCACCTGCAGCACAAAGGCAGTGCTATCATACCACTGAGATGAACCTCAGTAGGCTGTGATTACTAGTGATGAACCACACAAGCCACAGCTCTGATGATAAACTAAAATTTCAGTGAGAATTACATCCATCTTCACCGAGTTATTAAAACCAAGCAAGACACCAGGTTTTCTTGTGAGATTTCCAGACCTGCTTGTTGGGCTAGAAGTATGATGAGAAGGAAAACTTTGACTCACTTAAGCATGAACAGGCTAAATCTTCTTAAATGCTTTTACTGATACATACCAGAATCTCCAAATGTTGAAAAGACTGTAGTCATAACAGTTTGGGATTAAACCCCCTTGACATTTCCATTTGAGTAGTCTGCTTTTGCTTGGTGCCAGACACAAAAACATTTGAGCTGTTTGTTTCTCCCTCTGCTGCCTATCTGCACTCTTCTATAGGCCCAGGGAGCTGAGGAAACCCAGGTACAGTACACAGAGACCCCGATATCCCTGTGACCTCGATCCACATCTACAGTAAGTCATAAAAGCATGAAGAATTGCCCCCCCATTTGTATAATTCATGTCTCCTTCTGTTTGTTATAGGGAAACATATTTCTTCTAGGGCTTTAATAGACTTGCACTACAGGACCCTGTTCTGTCTAATGCCTACTGATGGAAGAAGCATTGATGGAGAATAGCTCTTCAGGAAGCTTCAGACAGACACACAATGTCAATCACATGGGAATCATTCAGACACTGTGGAGTCATTGTGACTGCATTATTGCAAGTCAGCTCTCTATTATCTTGGATAATAGGAAGGGAAGATAACAGGGATGCCCTACAGGACAAGGAAAAAATGGATAATTTGAGTAAGTGGATCATCCTACGGACTGTGGAGCACACACTCCAGTGCTTCCATAAAGAACCGAGTCCAAGTGAGCTTATTAACTAGGTGGCAGAGCCAGGTGTGCTACTGCAGCTGATCCTTAGTGATTGCATGGTTCTCAGAGGTGCTTGCCCAGCAGGGTGATTACACAAACCACTGTCTTTCACTGTCCTCAGCTCACCATTCTTGCCCTGGCCTGTGATGAAAAACCTTCCCCTGTAACAGCTGAAAGGGGGGAAATCATTTCTGATGTTATCTCGCCTGGGAGGAACTAAATAAAAATACACAGGCTAGTGGTTTAAGGCACCTGCAGTCAGCAGACTCCCCACCATTACTGCTGCTACTCTGTAAGATCCTTCTGCTTGTCCTCAATCTCCAGCTAATATGCAGCACAGTTGCTCTTCCCCAGTCTTGCTACAGCAAGTCCAAGATACAAGAGGCAGAAAATCCTTATGAGCTTTTAGGGGAAGGAAAGGTGGGAGCTGAAATGTCATTCCCGCAGCAAAGTTGAAAACTACAGAGTGACCCACGGTCAGTCAGTCTCTAATGCATTGAGAAAGCAAACAGTTAAAAGAAACAGAAAGGCGAACTGCACTATGCATCAATTGAACACAGCATCCCAGCCCCTTGTAAGAACTTCTGTAATCTGGCCTGAAATGATAGCGGCTGTTAAGTTTTCAGTCTCCTGATTGGCAGAAAAATCTCTCCTGCTCTAGTTAGTCGAGGCTCAGCAAAGAATGCAGCTGCTTCCCCTCAGCCTCCTAGATCTGAAGAAGAAACTCCATCCCACAGGGACATGCCAGGATCTGAGGACTGAGAATGTAGTCCTTATTCTAACAGCTGGTTTAGCTGTTGCAATTAGCTTTTAGATCCTTCTGGAGGCTTATAGCAACAGCTGCAATAGTTTCCCAGATCTTGCCTATGTATGGGGAGAATGAGTGGCAAACAATCAAAGTCACAGAATGCTATTAGAAGCCTTGGAACACGGGCCAGCTCTGCTGTACTCTCTCTCCTGGGATACCCAGCATCACAATATCTGCCATGTGTGATATTCAGCGTGCCCACTTCTCACAGCATTTCTCACACTCTGTCTGCATCCATGTGCTTTACTGCCTCACAATCTCCACTCTAGTTCTGAGGGCAGGCTCCAAAACACCAGGCTGTTTATCATACCTCACTTACTCCACATGGGGCACACGAGACCACATAGCCTTTCTCTTCCCTTCCCAGCAGCATGCAATCTCTGCAGGGCTGAGAACATGCTCTCCACCACCACAGGTCTTACCATATCACACGGTTATGCATGTGGTAACTCAGAGGCTCTCCATTAACATTCCCTCAATGAAGAAAAGCTGTGTACACTGCCACCCTTCTCTGCTTCTCCATGGCTTCCTATAGCAATATTTCATTATGCTCCTCTCAGACACCTCCTGTAGCAGGCTAGGAGAGCAGCAAAGAAGGCAGGGAACTTGCTGCAGTGCTGGCACATGATCCATGGACACTCTAATTCTTGCCTCCTTTATGTGTGATATAAAATTCATATCCCTCCATCATACAATTGTCGCATGGGTGAAATAACCTCAGTGTACTGTAAGCTGTCTTACCTCTGCAAGAACTGAAGAATCAGGGACAAATTTTGTGAGATGATCCATTACCTGCTTAACTCACTCTTGCTTTTCTTTCAAGTTGATATGAAAGACAGACTAGCTGAACAGATTGAAGTGACAAGAGTTACAAAACTCTTGTCAGAAGAGTTTTTTAAAAATGCAGATAATTTTAGAATAACCTCTTTTTGCAGGGGAACCTTCAAGCTCACTGGCTAAAGAAATTCACAGAAAGGCCACAATCCCAGGATATTAGTCCATCTGAAATTAATTTGACAGGTCTAATATAAGCCAGTTCCCAAACCTCCAAAGGGCGCATCATCTACAACCACAGTCAGATTTCATTTGCATCCCAGGCTGACAGTCTCAGGCAAGACAGAGAAGCAAACAAGCCACGGACACTGGCCTCACTTCCTGCTGGTAAGGCTCCCAGTGTGCCCACATGGCAGTGGCAAAAGCTACTAGAGTGAAGGTTGAAACACACTTTACTTGCAGAAAGATTCCTGTCAGTGTGTCTGACAGCAGGCATCTTTCCTGGATGCACCTGCCCAGTCCACCTGTGAGGAGACAGATGCTAAGCTGGAGAGGAGACCAGGGTCTATGGGGCCATAGAAAAAAAAATGAAGGATGGTTTATTATTCATGTCCTTATAGTTTTCGGAAAAGAATAGACACTGCTTCCCACTCCACACTCTCTGTTACCCTTTCCCTCCACTGACTAGAGTAATGAGCTCCAGAGAGACCTCCACACCTGCCTTTGAAGTAGCATGTTTCTCTGAACATATTTTGAATTTCATTTCGTGTCTTGTTTGGGTTTGGTTATTCTGCCTGTCTCTTTGTTGGGGGGGTTGACAGCTGTTAGTGAACCTACTACCACAACTCAGTATCACAGAATATGGAAGAAACAAACACACCAACCCTAAATCCCAAACCAAGAAAACCTTTGAAGGAAGAATGCATACTCCCCATGGAGCGAGCTTTCTCCTCCCAACCAGGCTTCACCAAAGCCACCATGTGCAACTGGAGGAACTGAAAAAATCTGCAGACAGGTGGTGTAATTCAGTTAAGAAAGACAGAAAGGAGTTATGTTGGGCAACTTGGTCTGGAAAGTAAAAGTCACGCTGGAGACTTGAGTCATGCTTAAGTCAAGGTTATTCCTCACACAAGAGGAGATAAGATCCTTGAACTTCCTCAAAGAACAAGTTAAATAATTAACTGCTCATTGCCTAAGGAGCACTAGACCCAAAACCTCCTTCTTCAATAGACCATGAGTCGCAATGACTCAGGAAAAGTATGGTCAGTAGGGCACATCTCTACCCTTCCGACCCATACAAGGAGGGCTTAAAGCACAACAGGCAATACTGAAATCAGAAGTTTGACTGGACTGAAAAGTGGAGATATTGCCTCCTCACTGTAATTCAGTATGGGGAAAAAAAAAATCAATTTTGATTTCTCTTTAGTTTTACCAGTACTTAAAACAGAAATGGAGCATGAGTACAGCAGAGATAGCACAGCCTTTTTTTCCCCCTCACTTGAAAATATTAGACCACTTCTGCCATTCTTCAGAAGCATGGAGGATCTTTGCTTCCCATAGCTTCTTTCTCCCCTCCTTCCTCTCATTATTGCAGCTCAAGGAGATAGAGAAGGAACTCAGATCTTATTGAGGCCACTGGAGTGAGTCAGCTATGGGGATTGAAATCATGGTGAGCAAAGTGCAGGAATGATTATGGGAGCTGCAGCCTCTGGGAAGACAGCACTGGAGAGTTGTCTTGTTTATTGGTGAAAGAGATTAAATGACTACTTAGGAGAAGAAAAAAGTTGTCTGTGTCTGCCTAAAATCTCCTTCTTCCTGACTCTTCTGCCCTTGGGACTCTCAAGATAAAGAGGAGCAACAGCTGTAGCAAAAGGAATCTCCTAGAGTGTACAGAGCTGCACAGCCCTGGGACTCAGCACCAAAACACGTTGGAAGGGAGAAGGGACAGCTACTCCAGATCTATTTCCTTCTCCAAAAAGAAGAGGGCAGAGGAAGGGACTTCATGAAGCTGCTGCTCCCGGATCCTCACCTCATCTCCATGGTGAAACTTTACTGGTGAAAAACTTGTGCTTTCCAAATTGTCTTTTACTATAGCTATCTCAGAGTGATATCCACCTGAACGTTTTAGATCAGGGGCTGGCCAAATAATTATTCTCTTAAAAAAGAGAAAATAAAGAAATGTTTTTCTGATTTCCAGAAGTGGTTATGAACACTAAATGAAGGTTTTAGACAGATCTCCAGCCACAAAACATGTCAGAATACATTCTGAGCCTTATGGATTATATTAAGCACCACACTGTACAAATGCCATGCAGGGAGAGCAGAGGAACAGTATATAGATACACATATGTGTATAAAAGCAGCTCACCAAAGTCAGGTGGCACAACCATAAAATACAAGGTTTTCTAATGTAATGAGTAATCGTCACTTTTCACTGATATCAAAAGACAAAATTGTCAGGATTTAGCCACATTATAAAGAGTAGTAAAATCATGTGAGTAGTGATTTGATAGCAAAGGAGGTCATCGAGGTGATAATTAATCGCCTTTTATTGCAAAAGCCATGAGCTGCGACGCTTTCTGTCTGCATCCCAGAAAGGGGATGAATGTCTTACCTTCTACAGAGTGCCTTTGAACCTCCTTTCACCTGAGGTAAGCTGGTACCTGAGAAGCTGGAGGAATTTTGATCACAGGTCAGACACAAGGGTCGGCATTGCCTGCTGGCCTGTCACTGAGCAAGAGAACCCAAGCACTCCTGTCCATTAAATGGAAAGAAAATTCTGTGCTATTCCTCTTGGGGTCATAAAATCAAAATTCCCTAGTGTTCCTTGAAAATCTGTAGTCCTCTTACAGAATGGCGTGAGTTATCATTTGATATTTATCTTGGAGTGGTTCCTAGAGGTTTCAAATCAAGATAGGGACCCTGCTGTGCTAGCTGCTCTGCAAGTATAAAACCAGACTCACTGCTTGTCCCTCAGAGTATAATTTTTGTCTTGACAGGCAATGTATTTCTGCCCAGACACAAGACTAATTTTTACAGCCCTAGAACATCCAATTATCAAGGGACTTAACTAGAAGCAGATTTAGGATCAAATATTAAGTATGTACACAATTTTAAGTGATGAGCTTTAGGAAATTCAAAGCTATTTGTCATGCTAAATAAACACTACCCTTTCCACAGCAGAATCACTCCCCAACACAAAAAANTTTACACTTTCTGGCAATGAAGGAAACATGGCTGACATGGCTGTGGATATTTATTTCAAGAGGCAGCGATCTTAGCAGCCTCTTCTCTTCCTTTTTTTAAGTTCCTAACCCTTGATTCCATGGAAATTCTAGGTACAGTACCCCAAAAAAAAGGGCAGAATTGTGACAGGGGAACACTTCTCACCCATGCTGAAAACTTTAGGCACTAGCTGCAGTGTTCAGACAATGCTGAATCTAAAGTATAATTTAGAAAAGTGGTACATTTAAAAGGTTTTACAGGTGATGTAGGCTCATCAGAAAACTAAGCAGGCAGCACTGGAAATCCCACAAGCTAACCTGTTCTCTTGAGACTTCCAGCCCAATTTTGCAGACTCGAGAGGTTTGGATTAGATTTGAATAATTAATCCAGATTTGTCGGTGCTTCATAGATGAATCAAACCTCCAGCCCTTTTAAGGTTTGCCCTCAGTGCTAATAACACTCTTTACTAAGCATTAGCATAGAGTAGAACAATTTAATGATATAAGAAAATGCAAAAAGTAGATTTATGCTGTCAAAACTTTTGTAACTGAAAATATTATAGATTTTAATCAGCAGGATTGTTCTCAAGATGAAATATGAAGATTTAAATAAATCTTAAATAGGTAATTCTTTTTTTTGTGATTCTTACTACTATATTCCCAAGGACCTTTCCACTGAAGAAAAATTATAACGTTACAAGGGTGAGGACATACATTTCCAGTAATAAATAAACTGCACCCTTCTGCACATGCCACAGAATGAGTGACTTTGGCTTCAGCTAAAGTAAAATTTGCTTCACACCACAAGAAACAACGAGCTGACAGGGAGCAAAATAAACAAGAAGTCAGTGCTGCATTGATTTTGGGGTACCTGGTTGTGCAAGATGCAGTCTGCTTTTTGGTGCTGGTAACCAAATATTGGCAATAAGGAAAAGGAACCAGTTGAGTCATCCCCACGGAGTGTTTAAGGCCTGCAAAGGGAAATGATGGGAGTACACCATTCAGGTGACTGGTCATGGCAATGGGGCTCTGCTGGCCAGCATGGGTTTGCAGCATTGTCAGCTGGAAAGGACAACAGACACAAGAGCAGAGCCAGTCTAGGCTGAAGCAGCTTCTTGAAAGGAAGTAAAATTGGCACAGAAACACATTCATGAAAAAGAAACAGATGTGCTGCAATCAACAAGGAAGGCTTGGAAGAGAGGATCACTTTGCACAAGGGTAGACCAGTCACAAAGCAAGAGATGAGTCAGATACAGACTGCTCAAGTCCCATGAACATCAAAGTGACTGATAGCTGTCATATAATTCTCAATAATTTGGTGGATATTGAATGTTAGTGCTGTAATATTTCTCACGAGGTTCATAAGGTTCAAAGATATGTTAATATTTGCCCCTTGACTGTGCTTCCGAATGTCAGAACAATCTAAAAGACAGTACGAATATTCTGCAGGTATGGACACCCTAAGCATTTAATTTAAATCTGTCTTTAAAAAGACATGATGTCCCAGTGCAGAAATATCAGAAGTTCAGTAGTTCCATGAATATCACCACCACAACCCTCACTTCAGCTACTGCTGCACGCATGCATAGGGCTGAACAGGCACAATGGAACCAGGCAAGACTTCCAACATTCACCCACAGGATTGTCATCCCCAAACAAAAACTATGTCAAAAATAATGAGCCAAGCCTAAAAAAAGAAATCTCAGGATGGGCTTAAAGACTGTGAGATTTGAAAATATGCATGTTGACTTTCTAACTTGAAATTTAGTTTATGAGCCTTTATGAATCATGCTTTCAAGTTATTTTTCACAACTACAAGAAGAAAACAGATATTTTCCACTCAAATACAAGAAACCTGTGATTATACCATAGTCACAGGATGTCTAAGTCAGGACTTTGAAGAATTTCAGTTATATTGAAAATTGGAAATTTATGAAATGCAGTAAAAGTACATTTAATTTGTTGTATAAATAACACTTCTAAGGATGCTATTTTCTGGTATTGGATGAACGATGCAATGTAAAACATTCTTATCAGCTGCACTGGTTTGTAAACTTCATAGAAAAAGAGAAGGACTTACATTTCTCTTTGGATTTATTGGAAAGCATTATATGACCTTTGGATGAAGGGATCATGATCATCTACTCATCTCCTCAACCCTTGCTCCCTAATTTCATATTTGTACCTTGCATATGACACCTCTTAAAACGAGTCAGAAGTAGTGTTTTTCTCCAGGGTAGCTTCAGTGTTGCCTCTGTGCCTTTCTTGACCTTCTGGCAGCAAGCATCCAGTTAACTAGAGAATGACTTGCAATATTCACCTGAGTCACGTAGCACAGCTTCGGTCTCCTAACTGGCTGATCAAAAATACGTTAAACACCACTCATTTTGAACTCTATTTCCTTGTGCAAGTAAATATTTTTACATTAATCAAAACTTGACAACAGCATGCAAATTGTTAACTTTAATCACCTGAATGCTCAGCAGCAGTGAAGAACATGGGGACCAACGTGAAACTTTGACTTCTAATCAGGAGCATTTTATTTGCTTCCTTACAACTCTGCCATCTCAGGGTGTGAATTCTACACAACACTGCAAAATTTTATCCCACAAACCTATTGCCCCATTTTATGGATGGAGGACTGAGGCAGGGAAAAATTAGCATGCATGTGAATTGCTTTAAAAAACCCTAACAGCCCTGTGCACCAGCGATTTGAATAGAGACAAGATATCACAAAGTTAAGCTCCTGCTCAGAATACTAGACTAGCTTTCCATGCCATCAACCATGAACATTTTTTTAACCCTGCTTGAAAGGGTCCTGTATTTTCTTCAGATTACTAAATACCAGAGGACTGGTTTTAAAAAGCAAGGCTACTGTAGTGGAATATAGAGCATGGTCCTCAGGAGAATTCAGAACTTTGAAGACATATTTGGTATTTGCGCTTAAAGGGCTTGACAGCAATCTCTTAAACAAAAGCTATAGCTGTAGCTTCTGTTTCATTATGGTTTTTTTTCTGTTTCATTTTTTTTTTCTCCTGCAGGAACTTGACATGAATGAAGGTAACTTAAGCATTTGCCTTGAAAGCCATCTAAAAGCCATGAGGGGACTTGCTCATCCTTCCAGAAATAGTCTGGAGTAAGTTTCAGCACCAATGAATATAATATTTCTAGTACCCCATGAAGGAGATGTTACCACAGGGAAACTGAGCAAACCTTGTTTGGCACCCAAGAGGCACAGCTTTCATTCTTCGCCAAGCCCATTTCTATTTACCTGGGCATCTCTACCAAGTTTGTTGTCTACAAGGATGCTGACACATGTGGAGAGTTGGGATTAAGAAACTGAACCATCAGCTGTGAAACCACAGGCCCTTGCCAACTAAGCAAGCATTTGACAAGTGGGTATTCAGTTTGTTATTTCATATTTAACAGCTGGAGTAGATTCTCACCAGCTCTGTGGGGTCAGCCACTAGTAAGTGCCATCCTGTATTCATGTATGTCTACAACACTGATGACTGGCATGTCCAAGGGACTACAGAGAGAGATGCTTTTCTCTAGTTTGATGAACACTCACAGTTCTTTTAATAAACTGTATAACACCTCAAAAAGCAGGCTTGAACAAATTCAGAAGACCTTTTTTAACGTCTCTGGAGTTTCTAGGTGAGACAATTCCAACCAACTACACTGTGCCAAAGAAAAGCAAAGAAAATAACCATCATCTGCAGCATAATGACAAAAGATTTAGATGACAACCTTAATATAGGAAGCACACATAAGAAGCTATCTTACTGACAGAAGCAAACTACTTCTATAGCCACCTTGCCTTCCCTCAATAACTGTTCAATCTGGGAATGGCTTGCAAGTATTTTTATGGCTGATAGTTCAATGCTTCAGAACCTACAACATAAGGGACTAAAACAGAAAAGTTCACTGGAACCATATTGGAATAATCCATGTGAAAATGAAGTTTATTTTTTAAGATCCTAACCAAGTTTAGATGTTCTCATTAGCCAAGATGTGGAGAGATTTCAACCATCTTCTCAAACACTGAAATAACAGGAATGAGCCAAAATATTGTGCATGGGGAACTTCTAGAGAGAAACATACATTGGACTTAAAACTTAATTTAGTCACCTCTGTCTTGTCTGCATAAATAGAAGATTATTTTCAGAAGAACTACTTTTAATACTGAAGAAATAAAAATAATGAAAGAATAAAGTTAGTTACCACAAAAGACAGCAAGAACATGGAGCACATCTCTGAAATACCACAGTGACCTCAAAATAAAAGGTATCTCTGAGACACCTCACAGTCCAACAAACATCTAAAAAAATTTCAAGGCCAGACTGACTGAAAGCTAAGTGGAAATAATGGGGGAGTGCAACAGTTTTCTGTCTACTTGAGAGTCACTTTGGGATCCAGGAAAGAAAATGGCAGAGTGCACACAGCTGTCTTAGAGCGACAGCACTGCTCAAGGAATATCCTGGCACTGGAGCAAATCTCACCACCTTTTAAACTCTGTCAGTGTTGGTGTTGCAGAAGTAATCAGCAGAGGGAGTGAAACTGCAGGAACATCTTCCTCAAGAACTCCACTGACTGCAGCAATGAGTGTTGCAGTAAATAGTGACACACCATGAAAAAGTGTTGGCAGAGTCTAACACGAGTGGGAAAGAACCTTTTTTGGAGGAAAATAGAACACCAACAAAACTCCACTGTTAAACTGGAATTAAAAAAGCAGACTGAGAAATGGAAACAACCTAATGGTGTATATACAAAGAGAGAGAGAGAGAAAGAAAAATAAAACTACTTTAATCCACATCTAATTCCCATTTTTATAACAATGTGATTTGCTCCTTGTCCCTTAAGCCCATACAGAGTCTCCATAGGCTTGGTTTTGCCCTATGCTGAGCCAGCCATAAGAGGACCTAAGCATATGCAGGCTGCCATCATCCATCCCTGAGAATGAAGCAGCATGATGATCTTCCCAAGGGCAAAGAGTTAACTTAATGGGGATGACTGGATAAGTTATTCGTGCTTCCCCCATCAAAGTTTCAAAAAGTAATTTTCTCCTTAAGTCCAGGGGCTATGTCCACATATATGAGATTAGAGGGGTGGACAGTATGCTGGCTGCAGATACTTACAGCACGTTAACATTTAATTAGGAATGTTTGCTTTAATCATTTAAGGGATATTAAATGTAAATAGAGAGTGTGAGTGAGTGGAACTGGCTCTGTAGCTGAAAATGGTCATACTGTTCTACAGTGCAAGGTGCAGGAGGAAGCAGCAGGAAAGATGATGGCTGTTCCCAAGGACATATCAAGCCCCAGAGGCATGCTCTAGCTCCAGTCCTGCAGGCTGGCAGGATGGAATGAGATGAAATTTAGGAAAGGAAGGTGACAGATGACTCACACAATCAACAAAGCAAGGAGAACTGCACTTTAATAGTGAGAACAGCAGGGATCCCCCAGCCCACAGTCCTGTTATGGTGTGAGGGGATGGGCTTCAGCAAGGTCTGTTGTAAGGAAGGTCTGCTATGCAGCAGCCACCTGAGCAAGTATGTGTTTGCTCGCTGCTCCTGGGGAAATCCTGCAGTGCAGCATATGAAGAGCATACTGCTTATCAAACATGAGATCAGTCACTTGAGAAAAAGGCTTATTTTGGGGAGTAGGAACACAGCCCTCCCAGATAGGTTGCAAGCCTGCTGCTATTATAATTTCACAGCATATTGCCAGTCCACAGCCTGGCCATACATCACAGCTTTTGATGGCTCTCTAGGTATGAGATCAGACACCACACAATAATGGTAGCAGAAGATACATACAAGAAAATGCAGTGTGAATTCACTATAATACAGAACATTTGATCTTTGAACTGGCCACATACTAGCTGTTATTAAAAATGCAAGTTTCAGGAAATCAGCCATATTCTGAGTGTGGTAAATGTATGGTCTTTTTTAGCTGAAATATCAATTATTTGGCTGAAAGAAGTTCCATAGACTTCTACATACCTGACAACATCTCTGATGCTACCTGTATATGTAAAAACTATCAAAGGGCCAACCCATACCATAGAGGCACACAGGACTTGGGATGTAACCTCCTTTGGCTTGTACTTCTCTCAGACACCCTTTTTGTCACAGCTGTGTTCTGGAAAATTGTCTTGGCTTTACATTTTGGGATCAGCCAAATGAAACAATTGCTGCCCCAGAGGTAAGGGCTAGACCCATGGGGAAAAAGGTTTTTTAGCCATAACCATAAAAAGGGTGGGAAGAGGGTTGGAAAGCCAAGTGGTCACCCAGATTTCTGTATCTATTAGAGTAGATCTTTGAGGTCACTGTGTTCTGCACGCCAACACGCCTTCAGCTAGCTGTAGTGGAGTGCTGGCAGCATATGTATCCAGCCTGGCTTGCAGAGGCTATGCATCAGGAAAAGCTGGCAGGAGAGTCACAGCAGGGCCAAAACTGCCCTCCCATTCCTATAGCATACTGCCCCCAGCAACTGTTTGCTTTGCCTAAGGCTGCTAGTTCCTAGCTGGGGAATAGCTCTTGCCTCCCTGATGATTTTTCACATGCCTCATTCCTGGTCTGTATTATAAATCCCACAAATAAAGATGGATGGTGGAAATGCACAGAACATCCTATACTGAAAGTGACCCCTGCTGCAGTGTGAGGAAGCAGACAAATTAAATAAGAAAGAAATAGAAGAGCAAAGATATGCAACAAGGAGGCTGTTGGAAAGAGGTGAGCGCTGTATGGAGAGCAGCACAGAGAGAGAACAGGGCACCCTCTCACTTAATGAATATTTATTGCAAACTGCCGCCTATTATCTTTCAAAGAATTTTTATATAGTTCCCATGTCTTTCATCTGTTTCATGTTATGGTTTATCTAACTGTGGAAATTGCACATGTCAGGTAAACGTTGATTTACATGTAAATTGCCTTTGCTAAACTCGCCTTTAAGTAAAATAAGATTCGGAAATAATTTTTTCTCATTAATTTGCAGTTTCAAAGAAACTCAAATACACAACAAATGCAAATAATCTAATTCATTTGTAAATATAAAACAATTTGTTGGGATTTAACTTTGCCATATTTTTTCTCCCTTCCATGTGCTTTAAATAAATTGCAGTGTTTATCAAAGACAAACACAAGAGAGATGCTAGGTTGTTCCAATTCAGTACCTTCCTGCTCTTTTTCTTTTAAAGGGCCACTATCAGGATAAAAATCTCTGCAAGATTCACTCCCAGAGTAACTACTGAATGATATAGATTTATATCACACATTCAATTGGTTCCATAAATTTAAACCCAAGTGTTACTTCCCTAGATGACACTTTAAATTATTAGAAGTGAATTAAAAAAAAAAAATGTAGATCTGCATTTGCAAAAATAGCCAGTGATTTAGGGACTCTGGTTTTGAGGCCTCCTGCTAAAAGTATTTTGAACTGCTAGTCAAAACATGCAAGTCCCTTAAGCTGTCACTTTGGAGCACCTCAAATGTCATTTATGCAACACCATGACTGTCTGCATTTTGCACTTTATTGGCTTGGAAAATGATGCTATATTTGATAATATGTAGATCTTAAAAAGGTTTTCCCTGTTTTAGTGCGTGATGCTGGTTAAATAACAGCTCTATTACGTCCCTATTTTCCCATATACTCACTGGAGAAAAATACAAAAGAGTATCCTTACTTTCTCTGATTTTGTGGGGTGGGGGTTTAATATTTGCAGGTCATAACAAGTGCAATTTCTTTCCCATTAGGTGTTCTCATTGATTTTCAGTATCAATACCCTGCTCTTTTATTTGGGTTTTTGGACAGAGAGTTTAAGGCTATCTTCATGGCTCCTAGAATGCCTGAAGACAACTAAAGTGCCAGACTCAAGTCTTCCCCTGAAAGATGAACATAGACAATAACTAACAGAAAATATTGTTTTAGATCTGAGTATTGAGCTAAGATTCCTAAAAGATGGGCTAAGTTACCAGTACCTCCAAGAGATCTTTGAGCAACTGTGGGCAAGACAGTCCTCCCACAAACAGAGAGACAGACAACCGCTTTTTGCCATCCTTTGTCTTGTCTAGGTATTGCAGTACAAGTGCTTTGGGCTGCTTACATTTCTTCTCTAGTCTCTTCTTACCTCTACAAGAACATCCCACTAACCCTATCACACTGGTGCTAATATAAAAAAAACCTTCTGCTTTTACTTTAAACCACAAAATATTCCTTTCCAGTTCTAAGCTGATCAGGTTCTTTACGAGACATAATATGACTTGGAAGCTGCTCAACCATTTCACCTTTATAACACATGCGTCTAAATATGTTTCATTACTTGAAGAAATATCTCCCAACTTTAATGGTCAATTTCTAGCACTTATTGTTCAGTCTTCTAATGCAATCCCTGCTGGCATTACCAAAAGTAATTTCTAACTTACATGTGAACTGCATAAAATGTCTTGATGTAATCTTGTTTTAATGCAGACAGGTATCGTCATTATTAAAACATTATTACTACTGCACTTGACTCTGTATTCTCTGACAGTTTCTCAGCAGAGGCCAAGAGCTAAACAGACCATAAAGATTAAAACTTCCTCCCAGCCCATGGGGTGATCCCTTTGTGCCAATCTTCAGGGATATGGAAGGAAGATTCCTCTGGTAAACTGGCAGAAAAATTTCAGCATTCTCAATTCAGAAGGAATGGTAAAGTTTCCTGGTCAAAGGAGAAGAAAAACCAGAGGCAGCCAGGGCTTCCTGAGTCCTTCTTACATCACAGGGCTGGTGCAAAGAGCCAGGAGATGGAGCCTGTTAATTATCAAAGCCCTGGGTGAGGCCAGCAGGAGGCTGGCAGTGCTTGTCAAGAGTGCAGAACAACAGCGAGGAAGTAAACAAGGCAAAGCTACCTCTGCCTGCCTCTCTGGCAAGAAAGTGGTGGGGAGGGAATCAATATTTTCCATTGTAGTATTTGCATGCATCAAGAAAAAACATTCACAATTGTCAGAGAGAGAACTCCTTGCTCAGGCTGTTGAACAGAGACCAAAAAAGTGTTGGTCTTTTGGATCTCCACTTAACACAGTTTGAAATGTTTGGCCGTGCTAAATCACTTCTCCCCACGCCCTCACTCAGTAACCACCTTGCCACCCAGGAGAGGGGATTAAACAAGTAAGGAAAAAAAAATGCCCTTGTCAGATTACAGAGGAAACATTACCAGGCACTGAGTAGAGCAGAGATGAAGAATGATTTCGAAAAAGATAATTGAACATGTTATAATTTGCTCTCTTCTGTGTTTCAATTTTCATCTGCTTGTAGGTCATTTTGCCAGTCATGCAAGCAAGTGTGAAAGGGAGGGAGAATGCACACATGGATGTGTGCGCACAGGGTGAGCATGCATGCATGCAAATAAATGAATAATCATCATGAGCCCATAGCCTGGGCTGCCCTGTGAGGGATCTTCAACCAGTGGCTGACCAACACTGAGCTCAGCTCAGGGGAGATGCATTGCAGAATAGTGGTTCAAGCTGATGGAAGCTTACAAGGCCCTTGGCTCCACGGGCATACTCTGAATGCAGCCCACTGGAGAAGGTAACTACAGTCAGGGTCCAGGGAAACCCCAGGCCAAGCCAAAGGAGTTTCTCTACTCTGATATAATCAAAGGCATAGGTCTCACAGCCAGACGCTGTGAAATAGGAACCTTTTTGAAGTGTTAACACCACTCTTATGCTAATGAATATTTATGCTGCTGACACTTTAAAGCCAGGGAAAAGAACAAACCCATGTTCACAGCTCTTTAACCAACACCACTGTGTTACGCAAATCAATCAAGGTGAAGCCAGCAATCACTCACTCATTTACCTCTGCTGTCCACATCCCCTGCCGGGCTAATACTGAGTTATTCATAGCTGTCCTACATAGTGGGATTAAGGTGGAGAATGACATGTTGGGGCCCCAAGTCACACAGAATCATGCCCTACTCTGTCATGTCCCTTTGACAAATTTGGCTCCCCGGTTCCCAGGAAACAGTCACTGCAGATCGCTGCTTTGAAGAGGGTAGACAGCTCTTTTTGACTTAGAAGAGATTTCACACACGTAGTTTGCCTTCCCTGTTACGTGCCCATAGTCTTGACCTTCTCCTGTGCATAGGCACGAGTGTGTATGAAACAGACGAAGAGGAAGAATTCCTGTGCTCCATACTCTGCTTTCTATCCCCCTTCCCAGTGTTTAGGTTAATAGCATTGTGGCCCATGACATCTAATCAATTCACATTACAGTCTCCAAAAGATTACTGTATCTGGAGAGAAGCAAGAAGATCAGTTAAGGCACATTCTTGAAAATACCCACTGGACTTACTGAGCCCGGCTGCATTTGGGATCAAATCAGGTTTCACTTAACCACAGACCAGAGCACTTGTGATTTGCATGAGTTAGTTAATTAGAACTTATTAATAGAATGACTTGCTTAATTAAGTTTATCTCAAAAGGAGCCCCTTGAAGACTCATGAATCTGAAAATCCAGAGGCAATTTCTCTTCAAAATCCTTTTTGGGTTGGAATGCTTTCAGCTTGGTACACTGGATGCATACGTTTCGAATATGTGTCTCTGGTTCCAGATTAATCAAAGCCATGGAATGGGTGCACAGAGGTCTCAGGCCTGAACACAAACTGGTGATTCCTTAGTGAACTCAAAAGGAGCTCTCAGCACCCTGAACAACGAAAGGCTAGTTAATTTGCCAAAAAACTAATAAGCATCTCTGCCTGGCAATTTATGGTTCTGCTGAGCTTTGCTAAATTTATTTCTCAATCCTTCCTAATTTTGGTTGAGCACAGCTATAGTTGCCTGACATACTGGCAGACCAATTCTCAGTGTTTTGCCTACACAACTTAGACAATACTTTGTTATAGGGAAAGATGGTAACCCAGTGTGCTGGTAAATCTCCCGTTTCCACAACCAGCAGAGGTATGTGTACTATGATGGAGTTTGGGGGAAGTCCCAACATAGACAAAAGTATCAGTTTTCCTAGAGTAGGTTGGAGACCTGGAGACTTTTCCTGCTGAGAGCTTTTGGGTTTTTTTCTTTCATTTTCCCCATATTGAAAACAACATTAAGGTTTTATTTCATTCTAAGTCAGAAGAAAGCCAAACAACTTTGACATTTTAGATGAAATAAAATTTTAACACACATCTAAACATTTGGTTTAGAGAATTGGAAACACTGTGTTTAGATGAAACCAAGGTGTTTTTACAGTTTCTTGATTCAGAAATTATATAACACTGTGAATTAATATTGCAAAACCAAAAGACACTTTCAAATGAAAAAAAAAAAAGTTAATTGGAAACAACTTTCCAATGGAAAATGTTTTCATTTTTCCAACAAAAAAATTCATCCCTGCTGGAAGGTGAGATGGAACCAATTGCTGGGCCTTGTGAACTTTTTCATGGGTGAGTGGAGAACCCAGCACTGTCCCACAGTCTCATATGCCAGAGAGCACTGCAATGTGAGGGACTCAGTGCTCTCACAGGTACATGAGAGCTTCATGGTCTCTCTTCCCTGTGATGGGAAAAGGGTTCTGGTGTTCACACAGTGTGCTTCATCGAGGATAAGGATGGGTGGGGATCCTGCTGGTTTTACTCTTTGGTCAGAACGCAAGAAAAGTGCCTTTGGCATATCCAGGACGTGAGGCTGGGAGGGGAGATGAGGAAAGTGCTGGCAGCAGAGCATGGAGGCACATCTCCCTCACAGCAAGGTTGGGTGCAGAGCCCACATTAATAAACCCTGCTGGGTCTGGGCTGCCTCTGCATGATCAAGTGAGGTACTGACCTGCCCTCCTTCTCAGGAGAGGCTTGGCTTCTGCAAGGAAGATTTGGACTAGGCAGTCCACTGCTTTGCCCAGAAAGGGCTATTTAATGAGAGTTTGAGGCTTTTTTTCCTATATAAGGGTCCCAGGGCTAGGGATGTGCCAAGTCTCCAAAACAGCCAGGCAGCACTTAAATATACAGTGGCATCTGGAGAGGGGGAGGGTCATTCATAGATGAATTAAAATGAAGTGCCAAGGGAAAAAAAAAAAAAAAAACCAGGATGATGAAAAGGGAAAAAGTCAACCAAATCAATCATGGAAACAGGCATCTGGAAGAAGCAGTTATTGATCCAGCTGTTAAAGAAACCTTCTGAACCAGATTACCCAGCAGCCACAGACTCCCTTCTCCCCAAGACACTTGCTGCAGTTAATCAAGAAAAGAGGGGACATGAGACAAAGGAATAAGACCCCATTTTTCCAGGCTGAGGTTTTGCTCCCTTAGAAATCCTCAAGAGGATTAAATGGTTGGACCTAAATTGATACAGTCAGAACAAAACAGACAATACAAGATTCAAGGATTAACTATGTATTTGTGGAAATCTGTCAAAAAAGGGGAAGAAAGATCTCTCTGCCCCTTCAATCTTTACTCATCTCAAGCTTTTTAGGGAATAGGGAATTAGCAGGGGAATATTTTCATGCTGTCCTAGTACCATACTGTAAGCAGTCCTAGAAAGTTGTCAGGGGATGTTGAATTTAATTTTTCCTCTATTCAGCCTAGCATAGTTTTTTTCTGCTTTTTGTTTTGCTTTGTTTTCTTTGTTTCTCTCTTTTCTTGACTTTGAGAGCTCCAGACTCTCAAATATTCTTGAGTGTCACTCCCTTTTCTATTCCAGATTTATTCCATTTGGGTACAGCAAGAAGATGTATCTGGTGTCAAGGAAACAGTAGATGATGATTTGGATTTCTCATTGTTCTTGAAATGTCAAGTCGTGCATTTCTGAAGTAAATTCTTTGGAAAATCTAATTTGTGCATCCTGAGTCACTGTTAGTTCTTTAAATGATAAAGTAAGGTCAAACCAAAGCTCCTAATTTCTAATATATGGTCAACTTTGTCACCAAATTCATCTCCATAGGAAAGGGTAATAGGAAGAATTATTCAAGAAATGCCTTTACTCCAGTAAACGTAGAACAGATAAGAGCAACAGAATTGGGATCTTGCAACAACAACCCACATGAAAATACTAAGAGTAATATCCTGCAACCGAGCATCCATCAGAAACTTTGATCAGAAAACCCCACATGATTCACTTCGTAGGGATAAAATGAGGCCAAGAGCAAGGGATGGTGAAAATGTTTAGTGAAAGGTCTTCATAAATGGTACCCCAAAAACTTAATTTTGCTTCTAGTTCAAAGATATCCTGCGTTCCTGTGTTTGCTGCTGTCATGCTGTCAACAGGAGCTGTTGATTTCCTGGTCAAGCTCATAAGAAGTATCACAAGATTGATTTCTATAGGAGTGGGTGACAGAAGTAGCATATAGCAGTAACTTCCTAAAAAAATCAGCTTTGAAAAGCCTAAATGCAAGAATCAAGTGGTCAGAGTTCAGACCCAAAGCGAGCCCATTTTGGTGTTCTTAACTGAAGCTCTGAAGAATAAGGGAATCTGGGAATAAAAGTTTCAGGTCCTATGTAACTTCTGCAAAGTCAGGAATACAGTTTTGCTGCGGCAAAGAATCAGAACATGTGTTTTCCATTTTTCTAACCATTTCCCCCTTAAACACAGTGGTCCCCTTCTATCCCTCTGCTTTTCTATTTTAGTGCAAGAGATTTTCCTTCTTAGGCCGCTGTTGAGTATTACAAGAAGGAAAAGGGTAAATGAGTTTTGCCTGACTGAAAGAAACAATACAGACAAACAACAGACAGCAGATTGAAAGGTTACCAAAAATACTTGGCACAGGACTCTTACAGCCTCTTGTATTCTGGTTATGAATTATTCCCGCATGTGCAGAGCTTATCACAGTCCTCAAAATCACCCTTCCTGTAGTGATCTGAAGGGGATATGCCATCTCTTCCATGTGCAGCACAAAAGCACAGATGGAACATTAGGCAGAACTGCTGTGAAATATTCAGAATTACCTCAAATCTATCCACATCTTCCTTTTTGTCTTCCATCCCCACACCCAAGCCCACCTGTTCCTGTAGCACCTTCAGTTTTATACACTAATCAAGAGACTTTCAGAGCTTTGACATCGGTACTTGCTTACTCACTCCTAAACCCATTAGCCTCCAGTCTGTAGGGATTAACACACAATCCATGTCCCTGGCTTGAATCTGCACATGGAGACAATGAAATATAAGGTGCATTTGAGCTATGGCTTCAAAGAGATGATGGCAATTCTCCAACTGCGTCCTACATTTGCAGTGGTTCCCATTTATCATGTGCTCATTCCCTTTTACATGCTACAGCCTAGGCATGTATGAAAGCAATGCAAGCAACAACATCAAAACACAGGGCTGTCAGGATGTGCAGCAAGCTTCTGAACACTCCAGTTTTGCATCCTGTATCTTTCAGCTATCCCAAAAAACATTTGTGTTACAGTGAATAGTGCTGAGGAACATTTCATGAGGCTTTCTAATATGGACAGATACATTCCCAAAGCCTTTTTTACAAAACAAGATTTTGATAACAACTGTTTTGGGGTATGCTAATTTAGTTCTCCATCCTCTGTTGGCACATGTACACATACCGGAACTGACAGGAGATGCTGTCAGCCAGGCATGACGCAAGCTGGCAGAGTTAGGCATAGAACAGAGGACTCTTACAGAGGCAGGAGATGGATCTGCAGATCCAGGCAAAGCTCATCCTAAACATCCTAAAAACTTGAGCCTATCATTTTAAACAGTGATAAGCTCAAGTCAACAACACAAGACCTTCACAAGGTTTCCAGACTTGCATGTACAAAGGATAAACAGGGAATCACAGGGTGATAAGGGACAAATCAAGCAGTGTTGAGAATGGAGAGCCCAGGGCTGGAAGAACAAGGAGCGCAGCAAGGCATAAAGAACTAGAAACACTACAAAGCATTTGACTATGGAAAGCTTATCTTCCTTATTGACATAAACTCCTAGTGAACTATTTACTGCGACTAAAATAAATACGTAAGAAAACAGAAAACAAATAAAATAAAAATTTCAGCAAACCCATCCTGTAGTGTCATTTGAGAGCAAGTAAGTGCTCTGAATGCAATCGCTTAATGGTCTTTAAACAGCAGTTTAGGGGAAATATGATTAATATGCTTATGAAAATAAATGTGTCCTGCTAGTGCAAATCTCTGCTAACACTGTCAAAGTCAATGGAGTTCCTTTACTTATACCAGTGAAATACTGAGGAATGTGGCCCATGACCTCTGCCAGAAAGGGTTGCACTTACAATCTCTAGAAAACTGAAAATGGAAAACCATAGCTAAGAAACCATAGCAAGGACTGAAAGGGAAGGAAGAACTGGAGCTCAAGAAGAGAGGGCTGGGAGTAGAAGCTGTATTTCAGGAAACACAATCTATACAAATTGAAGAAGAGAAGAAAGCGGAAACTGTGAAGTGAGGGAAAACAGAAAGGTCAGAAAGGAATGTCAGAGACATCAAGTGCTTGGTAAGTCAGACAATAAAGCAGTGAGGGTCATGACAGGCAGAGACAGCCTCCAAAGATGGGCACCAGCTGCAGCAGATCACAAAAATTTGGACTGAGATGTCAGAGACAAAGGGAAAGAGCACAGGCCGTCAGTGAAGATAAGGTCAAATAAGTGACCACTACAGGAAATGAAGGATTCATTTGAAAACTGAAGGTCAAATGAGGATATGAGGGGAAAAAAGCTGTGACAGGGGAAGGAGGAAGCTGGTAAGGATAAGATGAAGCCTTGAAAGCACAGAGATCTAATAATGGCAAGGCAGCATGATACTGTCCTGGACATTCAGAAGAGATGCCACAAATTTCACAATAACAGGAAATCCAAAGCAAAAATTTTAACAATCTTTGCCTCCTCTGGGGTCTCCTGTTCCATCATTTCTATTTTAAATGACATAAAAATACTTCAAATAACCAGGGAAACACTTAAAAAATTAAGAAACACTTGATCCAGTTAATGCATCTGAACAGTGTGAGCATGCACACACACGCACACCTAAAAATCACTCAAAAAAAGTTTCCTTCCGGGAGGCCGTTATTATGCAAAAATTACCCTAATTAGGTCATGAATGTATTAGTCCATTTTCAGTGCCAACAACAGCAGGGAGAAAAAGCAAGAGAGTGAATTGGAAATGTGACATGCATACACTCCCAGTGTGGTTAGGGGGACTGGATTCCAAAATGCCATTACGAGATAAAAAGGTCACCCTGTAGGGAGTAATTGGTACAGCACTTGAGCAGCTGATTAAAGAGACCTTTGTTTTTGGGGGTGGAAGGAGGAGGTGGGGGGGGTTAATGTAGGATCTCCCCTGACAAAGTATATGATCTTGATCAAACATCTACTTTTAGGACAATCATGAAGAGAATGGAAGAGGCTGTCACCCTTGACATCCTATTGAAGCAGATGCATTTGTTTAATAACACCTTGACTTGCATGCTTTAAGACACAAATAAAGGCAGAGGGTGTTTTCCCTCATGCAGGTTTCTCTCTGCTCAAACACACGAGCCTCCGTTTTCCTAACTCCCATCACAGCTACTGCTCAGACACTGCCCATGATGCATTAATAAGAAGTAAATGCTTTTAATGAGTCAGTAATGGCTGAGGGAGAAGCACAGGGGAAAGTTGCTTCTTCACTCTCTCTTCACCAAATGATGACAGGCTCTCATAGACTGAAGTAACACAACTCCTGACTTGGAATGGAAGACAGAACTGCAGAAGGGCTCAGAGATGCCAGTCGCACACACTTCCCACAGAGAAACACAAGGAAGCTGGCTTGGAAGGATCATGAAACTTAGGAGTTTTGTTAAATAAGATGCCATTTAAGCTCTAGAAATTACATGTAGTTTCTTTACATTTGACACATGTAAAGACTCACTCTTGTGTTTGCAAAGACAAGCAGTCTCACCCCACATTTGGGGACCATGGATTAATGAGTAGGCAGGGGAAAAAAGGAGGAGGCAGAAGCACAGGCAGAACTGCTCATGAGAAAGAGGACAGCAAGAGCTTGGAGAAAGGTGCACTGATTTTCAAATTGGCTTGGGAACCAGTTCAGTTTTATAGCCTCTTCTGCCTCCCCAGACTGAAGTCCACCTCATACTGTCCAACGGAGTTTTGCTCCAGTTTTGATGCTGATGGCCACTGGCCTTTCCCCTCACCGAGAACAACGAGCAATTACATGTTATGCTGAGCGCACAAGCATTTCCAAACACCATCACCTATGGGGCTGAGTCACTGGTAGCAGAAATAGAGGAATGCCTGGCACAGAATGCCCCTTGGACCAGCTTAGCATGGACCACTCTCCCCTGCCAGCAATGCCTGGGCAAAAGTTAGAAAAAGATCCTGATGCAGTTTTGTCTGTAAAAAAGAGATTTTTAAATCACACAGTATGGGCTTGAGCTTTAAGGTGCTACCTAGAGGTGCTATGCTTGAAATGTCACTGGTTTAAGTCCTGCTTTTGATTTACAACTGACTAAGGAGATAACTGTTGGACTGACTTGCTTCCTCCACCAGCCAGCAAAAACAGCATATACTGAAAATAGCCTCAGAATGAGCAGTTTTGGTCTATGATACCTAAAGAAGAATTTTGCAACTACACTTTGAGTACAGCTGGGTAACATTCCCATCCAGTGAGAAATATTGACATTTCAACCTTCATTCTGGTCCCCCAGCAAACTGGAAAGTTGAAATTAAACATGTATTGAACTGAGTCAGAATAAAAAATTTGGCTCACTTCTGTAAAATTAAGTTTTATGATTTAGGTTTAACTGACAATAAAATGAAGTCTTTCATTTTGATTTCCCAAAAGAAAGTTTCAATTTTCTAAAAAATCTTTTCCCAGAAAATCATTCCCATGGAACATTCACAGCCACCTGTAATTTTCAATGATACAGAAAATAGCCACTGCAACTCCACACAATACAGTACTGATCCCTAGAGTCCACATAACCCTTAAAATGAACACATTGTGACTAAAATACTAGTTAAAAGTAAGAAAAAGAAATTTCCCTTATTCTCTAGACACTCCTGGTATCTAGCACCAGAACTTAGCAGGTTCAACTACTGCTTTAAGACACCATAAACTTCTGCAAACAGAAGGGGTCATGAAATGCAAGAGATTTAAGATACAATGACCAGTCACTGTTAAAGCTTTAGTTTCTTCTTTAAAAATAATCTTTTTTCATTTTCCCTTGTAGAGTTCAACAGTAAACAAATCCAGAGAATGATTTGTCAGTGGAATATGAAGGGCCTTTTAATTTCTCTCCAAATCAATGCAGACAAGTAGTTTGTAAATTTAAGCCGTTTTAAAATAGAAAAAAATGAAAGCAGGTGGCACATATCACTACATCATTGTTAGATATTTTTTCATACACTTTAATTACTACACAATTTTAAATGCTTTTATAACTTATATACCTGTCATGGCATTATTTCTGCTTTCCAGAATCTTAATATATGCTGCCTTAGAAAATCCTTAACGGAGAAAGAGCATTGCTATAACCCTATATAGACATGAACCACAGAAACAAAGTGACATGCATTATAGTCACTCTGAAAGTCTGTGCCCAAGAGAGAATTTGAGTCCTTTTATTCTTTCTTTTCCCTGAGAACAGAAATCAGAAGAAAATTCAAACAGGCATATTCCTAAACCCTTTGGAATGGAGATGTCTCCCACAGCTACTACGTGTTCCTTTAACGTCTCCACAGAGGCTTCAATCAACCTCCTCCTCTTATAGCCTGCAAACCAGAAGTACTTTGTGGGAAATGGAAGATGTGCAGGCAGGCACAACAATTCTGAACAGGGATACAGGTGTTGTGGAGATGCTGACAGTGTTTCAGAGCTGAGGAACAGCCAGAAGGACAAAGACATCCATGGCAAAAGCAAAAGAAATGACATGGGCTCCTTTTCATATGCTTGCTTGGTTACTTGCCGGTTAACCTCTGAAGGAGCTGGGGTGGAGGGTGGGGAAAACTCTCTTAAAAGACAAGGTTTATTTATATACAAATTTAGACACTACTAATTTCTTATTTTAGATTTGCTTTGTAACAAATGTTTAACACAGCAATTGTTAAAATATTTGGCAACTTATTTTTCTAACTGAGGAGCTGGCCACACCATCCATCATTAGCAACAAAAAACTGAATCTACAGCACCTTGCTGTAACTGTGCCAAGAGCTCTATGCAGACCACAGGCACAATAGAGAGAGAAGAGTCCTCTGTGTCTCTCTGAGAAAAACAAAAATATCTGAAGGGAAAAGGCCGCTTGCATGTGGCCTGGTGCCTTCTGTCCTAAAGGGTACTCAGCAACTTGCACTATCTGCTCTGGGTAGGGATGAACAAAATCCTGGGTACATGACAAGATGTACATGACTGATACCAGCATCTCTAAAACCAGATGGACAAAGGACAGGCAGACATCCATGTGGTGCAGTTCATGCAGCATTCCAATGCAACAGCTGGGCAGCAGTGTATCACACTGCTTTCTCCAAGTCTTTACACACTGATTTCTCCAAGTCTTTACAAAAACAGGACAAATAATGTCTCCTTTCTGCCACAGCAATGAAACAGAATGAAGAACCCCCACTAGGTTCAGCACCCCTACATTTCTTTCTTAAATAGTTATTTCTTAACTAAGGCAGGCTGGTGGGCCACTCAACTATTCTGGGACCACTACCTTGTGCTGCCTTGTCTGTCTGTCTGTCTGCTTTACCAGCTGTTGTTTCCTGACTTATGCTGGATAGATGGCTCTGAGGCAGTGAATAGTTTTTGCTCTCTCCTGCCCATCTAAGCTTCTGCAAGCACTAAATATTGACAGGTTTTGAAAGCACACGTGCAAAGCAGCATCTGTTCTCTATTAATAATGTTGTTAAAAGACTGCCTGTGCTGTGCTATTCCCCATCACCTGAGATTTCATACTACTGACATGTAATTTACATAATTAAAGTATACAAAGAACATAGATGCTGCAACTGTATCAAATACCCCAGGAGCTGACATTTTGGACTGAAATAATGAAAACTGGCAGGCTTTCTACAAAGATCTAATAGGTATATTCCATGCTAATTCCAAGCTAATAACTGAAAGAGCTGCCCCCTTCCCAGAAGTGAAATGTTGAACTGATGTGACCCCTATTTTGTTCCATCAGTAACTGCAGAGTATGCAGTGCTAGCAAGTTTCTACTGCTCATCTGCAGCTACAGAGGCTTTTGCAACTTGCCTGCATGGGTGCTACACTTGATTCTTGCCTCCATCTCTCTGATACAGAAATGTCAGATAACTTGTGCAATATAATCTGTGTAAAACCCATAACCTGGGTGAAACAGCTACAAAGCAGTATGCTCATACAGCTCTTTTATGCACACCCTTCTGAGCAGCTTTCCAGAATCTGAGAACAAAAACACCACCTCAGAAGAGTATTAAATAATAAAAGACTATAGAAGGGGAAAGACTAAGGGGCACAGGTAGAAAAGAATCAGAGTGATGATCTGAGATAAGACCTGAAATAAGACTTTAAGTTGAAAAGTAGGAAAAGTAAAAAATATCTACTCTAGATGAGATCAGGAGTGGATTTACAGTGGGCAGAGAGCTAAAGGGCCAAACTCCCTAGTCCTAAACTGGCTAGTGCTGCAGAAATGTAGTACAGCCTCCCACATGAGGGCTGCCACCCCCCTGTGTATTTTCTGAAAAGCAAAAAAGCTCTAGATAATACAGTGAGTGTTGTTTCACTGGCACTGGTCTCAAAACTCTATTTGTGCACTCGTGGACACTTAAAAGTGACGCATGCAGAAAAAATATTTTAGAAAACCACAGCAAACGACAAAGATTTTCTCCAACAACTTCCAACTCTTTGCTTATATCTGATATTCCCTTAGTGTCCCCTTTACATGCTTAATGAAATCATATTTCACCACAAAAGTCAAAACAGATATAGATTATTACTGTACTTCTGCAAGAACTGGGCTCCAACATCATAAGCAGTGTTAGAGAAAAGCTTGGGGTAAAATGTAATTTCCAACCTATCAATCTAATTCTGAAAATACACAAACAAAAACTTCCCATCAGGCTCATGAGTTGTTTCTCTCTACTGTTGGCTTCATCCAGCCTATACACCCAGAAGTTATCAGGAACTCCAAAATCTGATTAAGTTATGCCTTCAGGCCATTGTACCTCCGAAATCCTTCTTCCACTACATAGATGACCATTATAGCCTGTTTCCTCCATTAAGAAGTCTTAATAGCATTCCCACCCCAGACATGAAGCAAAGAAAAAACTCCTCCCAGTAATGCCCTGAGAGCGCATCCATCTTGTATAACTAATAGGGGTTAGAATACTTTTGAGGATCAGGGTAGCAGCCCATATTCATGTTCCTTCTCTGGATCAACTTACCATATTGTTTGCTCTGTTTTGTAAGTGAGGAGCAATACATTTCACAACCATAATAACTTATCATTTTTCAGAAAGCATCACATATGCTATTTCTAGTAAAAATTGATTTGACATGTGCAAACACCTGTTTGGCTGCAGCATCCTCACATAAGCTTTCAAAGGGAACCAGGACCCAGGACTTTTTTTTTCTGCAAATCTGTGTCCCTCTAGGTCAAGGACAATTTTTTTCTGTGCTGCCAACCTGGTCTCTTTTGGTGCACTGACCTCTATTTCTGACACTTTGGCAGTTTCCTCAGTATCACTTTTCATTTGAGGAGCACTAGAAAATATCTCTGACCTCTCTCAGAGTTTTCAATCCCTAAATGACCTTCATGTATCATTTTAATCATACTTCACTGTAACACATTTCAGATCATCATCCTGGTGCCCTTAAACAAAAGCTTTTGCAGTATTGAGAACTTCTTAATCCAAAAAGGGAGCAGGGCACATAAACTTCTGGCCAATAGTTTCACTGATTTTTTAAAAGATCTCATCCTTAATTACATTATCAGGACAACTCTGTATTTCTTTGATATTAGAAAGGTTGTTGAGATTTTTTTTCTTTAATTGGATTGACATATCCTTGGTTGTTTGTGTGCTTTCCTATAAATCTTTATTACAAATGCTCAAGTGTATAACTGCAGCCACCAGACCTCCTCCTCTGCTATTCAGTTTACAAGTCACACATTTGCGGTTGGTCAGAAAAAATAATTCCCTCTATGCCTGGCAGGCATCTGCTCAATGCTTCCTGGAAACCACAATGAATTGCTCGCAGTCAGTTTCAGCTAACACAGGCCTCCAACAAACACATCCTGGAAATTTTTCATCACCATGAGCTAAGCTAGGACATCCTTCTCAACTTGTATATACTGAGATTCAGCTTTTGCTGCAGCTATGATACATAGCTCACTGGCCTTCAGTTTTGAGGACATTATATAGATAAATGCTCTGGTACCTGCTCTGGTAGCTTTGTATTTAACGTTAAGTACTGCCTGTCTGTTAAGACCTTGGTCTTTAGTTGCCATTTATTTCTCTCACTCTTCATGAGAACGTGCATCCTGTCTCCCCTGGGCATCTCTGGATGAATCTGATCTGAGACTGTTGATCAGGAGAGCCACACAAAGCCATCTGCTTACCAACCTGCACGCTCCCTCAATTCGTTAGGGTAGGCGTGTCACAGACAGCTGGAATCTTCTTCAGATCTGTCTGTACAGTTTCCCAGTTACTGTCTACCCCATGGAATTTACATACTCCCTCACTGTGGCAGGCATCCTTATTAGCTTTCTCCAGCATTGTCCCAAAAAACAGTTTCTCAGTGGATGCCAAACATAACACAAATTGGTGCTATTTTTTTCAAAGTGCCAAGGAGATGGTTGATGGCAAGAGTACATGCCAGAATTTTGCTGATGCCTTAATTATAGACAGATACTTGGAATTAGTCAATAATTCTTGTAAGGCAATGGAAATTTTTGCTCTTTGAATATTGCTTTAATTGTGTGGGCCTTAGACACAGGTGTAGGGAACCATCTGCCCCTGTCAATTTTTCAGTTCCTGCATGACTCCTAGAGCCTACTCAGCTCCCTCTTAATATCTGTTCTCTAAGGGAAAAGAAACTCTTCTTAAAGGAGGGGCAAGAGCTACACACCTTTGCCAACCCATTGATGGGGGCCTTCTTCAATACCTCCTTCAAATCCACAAGCTTATCTTTATTTAATTTCCCTTCACTATATCATCTTGATGCAACCAATAGCCTGACAAAGCATCACTCTGCAATGATACAATGAGAAATTTTATCCTTTCCTCACTGTTATTTACCCAAAAGGGATTGGCATCCCTGTATTTTAAGTGTTGGCTGAGTGAATTAATTTCTTCTGTCTTTTCTTGTGTGTCTCAACTTACTATGGAGCCCATGTAGTCAAAAACAAGGTGTGAAACAGTTTTGTAGTGAAAAAATATGCTATGGAAACAATACAGAGTTCAGAGCTTGACAGTAAGATATGAGAGGTACATAATACCAAATGTATCATTTATATCTCCCAAATTATCCATAACAAGTGCAATGATTACAAGATTTTCAAAAGAACTCCTAATTTATAGGCTGATTGCATAAGATTAGCAAAATTTTGGTTTCTGATGTGATGAGAACAGTCAGGTCATTAGCTGAATGTCTTTTCCCATACTGCAGGGTTTGTATTTTGTTGAGCCAAATATGCTGCTGGACCACTTTCTGAGAGGGTCAAGCAACTTGCCTTTGGAAGCGGTACCTGTAATGGAAGTCTTGGAAACCAAAGTACCTGCATTCTGAAGCCATCGTTTAACCTGCTGCCATAATTATTTGTTAATACTCAACTGTCATAGTGATGAGGAGAAAATGGAACAGGACAGTGAGAGTTTTCCCTCTGCTGCGGCATCATTCCAGCGGCAAAGCCCATTATAGGGTGATTACAAACCCACCTCTCATCGTCATACAAACAAGTAAAAACCCATTATTCTTTTGCATGTCAAGGTTTAAGTCCCATTGACAACTAGAATTTATTCTCAAATTTTTCAATACTTTAATCTCTTTTTGAGTTAAAAAATAAGAACAGCTTTTTTCTCCAAATTTTTGTGAACTGTCTGATGTTTCTTTGTGTCCCTCTGTCAACCCAATGAAATCACATTATATCACAAAATCCAAAATTTAAGTAGATTTTACTGACTATCCTCCAGGCAGCTTCACTCTTCATTTTTAATCCATGTAGAGTGCTTAAATACCACAGCGATAAGTGTCTTATACAGGCATATAGATAGATTTTGACATTGGATCCCAAAACAGGCAGTCTTCAAGGGCAGCGATTGTAGAATTTCTTAGAAATTGCCATCATTCAGGAAACAAGACATGATTGTCCATCATTGCAGCTGATAGAGAAAATAAAAACTTGTGGAATAAATATATTCTGTGACAGCACCTGTCATTGGTGAATTTTTTTGCCCACCACATCAAAGATAGTGGATGATTTATGGAAGGCATTGGATTTCTGCTGACAGTTTTCCATGATTTCCAAGCTGTTAATAGAGTACAGATACTGTTTTTCAGTTCTATGTAGCCTGGCCAAGACTTTAATTTAGTATTGATATTTAATTTGTACTTTTATTAGCAATCTAGTGACCCTTCAATCCCATTTACTAAGAATTTAACAAATTATGTCTTTACTTATTAATGGAAGAAGAAAAAGTAAATGTGAAATAAACAGGGAAGTTCTATAATCAAAAACTTTTTTTTTTTATTTTAGAGCTAGTTAAAGTTGCTAAGAGATGTAAGTACCTCCTGTTCCCTTTGTTTACAACCAGCAAGATGACTTGAAGTAAACAATTTAAGGTGCAATAAATTTTATACTATGCACAGTGTAAGCTCTACATTATGCCAAGGAAAAAGAAATACATATTTAATCTCTGCAGAGAGAATTTAGCCACTGCTCACAACAAATGCTCTAGTGCAATGTCAAAAATAAAACTAGAGGCAGCCAAATCAATTCTTAGACTTTCTTGAAAAAAAAATAAAAGAAAGAAAGGAAGAAGGAAAACAAGTAGATATGGAAATACTAATTGCCTGTTAGTTTTTCCTGCAGGTCATGAGTCTTAAGACCTCGAACTTGAACTTTAATTTTTAGCAAGTGTATTTCTAACCATTCTATCTTCCAAAGGAAACGATGAACAAACTGCAGGCCAACCCAGCGAAGTTCTTCTGACCATCTGTTTTTCTATTTCCAAAACCAACAAACATCACTAGTCTGAAAGTCATGGTAACCACAAAAGTTAAGTCTAATGATTTAAATGCCCCCTTTACCACCTGTTTCACTGTTGGGTTACTTTAGTTGTGTCAGCTTCTTTGGAGTCCCTGATAATAAATTCAAAAATTACACAGCAAAATAAACTACATTAGGAAAGATGCTACCCATAATACATTAATTTTCTATCTAATTCATTAAAAAATTCTATTTAAATGAAGCTGAAACATAGTTTCCTCTCTTTCAAAACAGATTTTCACAGCACAAATGGACCAGGACTGAGTCCTAGACAACCTACAATTGCTGTACAGAGACACTGTTATTTCTGCTTCGAAAGGCTCATTTTTCCAGAATAGCAGGCCTTTGGTTTGATGGCCATTTTATATGTTGGCAACTTCAGCTTAAAAGGATTTTGATTTTTTTTTCTTTATATCAAAGTGAACAAATTCAACTGACAGAATGACAGAAACACTTGTTGGAAGGGAACCCTGGAGATCACTTAGTCTAATCCCCCACTCAAACCAAGATCAAGTCAGCCGTGGATTTGTCAAGCCAAGTCTTAAAAACCTCCAAGTATGGAGATATTGCAACAATTTCTGCATCTTTTGTTATGGAATACTTCCCTCCCTGGGATGAAGATTTTCTTAACATTTCACCTCAACCCTCCATCTTGTATCCGCTCTTTGATGTGGTTTAGCCTCACTAGCAACTAAATACCACACAGCCCCTTGTCACTTCAACTTGCAGTGGGGAGGAGCATCAGAAGGAAAAGATAAACCTCATGAGTTAGGATAAGAACCATTTAATAACTGAAACACAACAATATAAAATATTAAAACTAGTACTAAAACATGTAATGAGAATAAGCAGGGGGAGAGCAGGGGATTGAGGGTGAGAGAGAGGGAGAGAGAGAGAGAAATATTAACCCCAAGAGAAACAAACAGAACACAATCCATCAGCTTACCAACCTCTAACCAATGTCCAGATTGTTTCCTTCCAGACAACTCCCCCCAGTTTTTATACTGAGCATGATGTTCTCAGGAATGGAATATCCCTTTGTCCAGTTTGGGTCACCTGTTCTGGCTGTGTCCCCTCTCAGTTTCTCACACACCTGCCCACTAGAAAGAGCATGGAAAGCTGACAAGTCCCTGATTTTGAGGAAGCAATACTCAACAACAACTAACGCATCGGTGTTATCATTGTTATTCTCATACTGAGTCCAAAGCACAGCACTGTAACAGCTACAAGAAAGAAAATGAACTCTATCTCAGCCAAAACCAGGATATCCTTGCTTTATCACTTGCCATTCCTGGGCAATGTATCTGTACAATGGGCCCGTATTTGTTATTTTTGCTACTCAACGAGCAACTAACAGTTACCATTTCCTCACTCTACTGCCTCTTTCCATCAGACTAAATTAACAGAATTCCCTCAGCTTTTCCTCATCATCTATGCCTTCTTGGTTCCTGAACATCTTAGAGGCCCTTCCTGGTTTCTCAACGCTCATGTAGAACTAGGAAGTCTAAACTGGATATAATATCCTCGTGAATGCTCAGCATGGCTGCACAGGGGAAAATGAGAGCATCCCTTGGTCTGTTAATCACACTTATATTGGGCTACAGGAAGATGATTGTCTTATTCTGCTGGCTCATACTCCGTTATCTGTTTAATACCTTAATCCCCTGGTCCTTCCCTGATGCGCTGATACTTTAACAGACAGTTCCTGACCTGCATTGACTATGGATTATTCTACCACAGACGCAGAATTTTTCCTTGCCGAACTTCATGGCATCCCTGTAAGCCCAGTTCTCAAGTTTCTCAGAGTCTCTCAATGGAACATCTGACATGTCAAAAGCACACATTCATGTGACCACTGCCCTTCAAGGCATTACCTTCCAGTCAAAACTAGAAAATCCCTTCTTTCTCATTAGAAACCCAAATACTAGAGCAGTACAAGGTGGAAGACAGATAAGACCAGTGGAGAAGGAATCACTGACCAAAAAAAACAGGCAAGGTTAGACAAACACAGGTCTAGATGGACTCTCCTTATAAAAGGTGAATCAATCAGGAGTAGAGCATTAAGAGCAATGCTTTGCTCCTCACTTTAATCACAGTATTTCCATGCTATGAAGGGCAGCTTGTGGAGGAGATGGAACTCGTTGATGTCACCTCAGCCTCCTGGGATGAATGTGGTATTACTTGACACCTTAATCCCTTTACTCTTTCTATCAGCAAATCTGTCAGAAAGGCCTGTCACTTGGAAGATGAAATATATTTACAAATTAATTAACTTTGGCCAGTGACTGAAGAATTAGATTTCCACTAACAGAGGTTCTGTCTGAGTGATGGATACACAGAACTGGAGGAATAAAATACTAGTTCTCCTTGCCTCCAAAATCTGAATGCTCAGTAATCCCACAACCTTTCCCTTCATAATTTTTTTTTCTGTACACTGTCAACACTTCTCAAAGCCACTGGAATTTGTTGTAGTAGATGAAGGTACATGTGTACTGAAACCAGTATTTGATCTTTGAAAAAAACCTCTTCAACTCATTAAACAGAGGCCCATTACACAGAGAGTTGTGAAAGGCAAAGCAGAGTTGGTAGGGAGGATATGGGATTAGCTGAGTATAAGACTGAATAAAGCAGTTTGTGTTTTCAGGACCTGAAGCAGGGACAAACCTGCACAGAAATGTTCAAGGCACAAGCTGTATATTATGTGGGTTGGAAGTTTCATTTTGTTCTATCTCTTGTAAAACACAAGCTGTTTTTCAGAGGGACTGTATTTGCTCAGCTAGGGAGGTGTTAGAGAATACAGGCTTGCATACAACAGTGTGGGAAGAACAGGTGACTGTTCTGATGGTGCTAAGAAATCCAAAAATAAATTACGCATGTGATGCAGTGCTCACAGAGCAAGGCCTAGCATTTAATCCTGGAAACAAACCGTGCTGCACAATTCAGACAGTCTCAGCAGAATGGCAGAGAGGGGCTCATGGCCCATTTCTTAGTCACTAATGCAATAAAGCTTCAAGTGGCAAAAAATGCAAAGACAGGCCTTCATCATACTGGCTGTTTTTCCTACCCCCTCTCTGGAGTGGGAAGTCTTAATGAGCTTATTTTTGCTGTGCAACTGATTAAAGCAGCAAAGCAGAGGCCCAGACAATTTAAGTTATCAGCAATTCACTTAAAGTAGACCTTACAGATTAGTGACACTTCAAGGATATAATAGATGACAAATAAAATAAGCTTACTTGCCTCAAAGACAAAAATAAAGAAAAATCCAAATTCTTTCATCAATAAGAGTGTTCATTATCTAGTGTAACAAAATTCATCTCCAAAATCATCAAATGTTGGTCCAACAGAACATCTGATGTTTGTAAATGTTTCTTATGTCAGCCACTGAACTAATAAATTTTGAGACGTTTTTGCAAGAGTTGTGGTTGTTTGCCATAATATCCTTACAGACTTAAATATCACTAATTAGGTTTTTCCCACTGTGAAATCTCTTCAAGATTTGAAATGGCAACAATTTTTTTCCTTTATTTCCTGTTCTATATTGTCAGGTGAAACCAAGATTTGTTATGAGATAGCTACTATGTTCTACTTCAGTGCTGTATAATGAAACCTCTTTTATCCAATACCTGTACTTTCTGATTTAGTTGAAGATGTTTATGTGTTATTCTTTTCACATTTAAAAAGGTCATTAAAGCAGCAGTTGGGTAGACAGCAATTGAAAAATGATAATGCTGCATTGGAAGTGGGGTGGATAGAAAAATATTCAATATTCAAGACACTGTAATGTAAGTGAAGCAGCACAGTACAGTGGGTAAGGCTGATCTCAGAGATCCAGAGCTGATAACAGTTAAGAGATTCTATTCCTTGGACATGAAGATTAAAAAGATGAACTTTATCAAATGTAATCACAGTTGGCCTCTCCTTTGTCCATCCTTCCTCTCTTCTGGCAACAACCACCTGGGAGGAAGGAGTGAGTGCCACATGCTCTTCAGCAGCCTTTGGAAATTTAAATAGCTGTGAAATTTTGCATTGCAGGCCACCAGATGTGCTCTGGGGCAAGACCCCTTTATCAGGGATGGGCAATACAGTGTGCTGTATAAATGACACAAGCTCCAGCTACAGCTTATTCCCAGGCATCTCACAAGCACATAATATAAACACAGGCTTTTTCTTCCTGTCAGTTGAAACCAGGATGCATTAGCACTGAAGTCCAGCACAGGAAGACAAGGCATGGAAAGAAAAGAGACAATTTCTGCTGGTCATGTTCCTAGGACAGTAAAATCCTCGATACTTTAAGTCCTTGCAGAGGCAAATCTTCATCTGCTTCCAAACATTTTTTAACACAATTTAGGAACTATATCTACCTAACATGAATTAGAAGCTGCTAGACTCTGTACTTTATCAACAGTACTGCTGGCATGATTGAATTGATTTTATTGTTTATAGGAATATTCTCCTACATTTCTCTGGAGTAGCAAAGGCTGTGCAGTAAGACTAACTAAATGAGACCCTTGACCTGAAAAGTTGTAAAAACCTACAGAGAAACATGAGATCCAGTGCTAGGTCAATGACAGAAGCACAGAAAGAAGAAGAGATTTACCAATTTACCGGGCCTTTTGTGTAATGGCTGGTAAAGTAGCTAATGTGTCAGTGGATGTGTTAAGAAGCAAACACAATTATCCTTTCTAGAGTAATGCCAGACAATAACAATTTCCATGGGGACAGACTAAGACATTACTTCCAGAGGTTTTTTTGGGGTAGGAAGGGAGGGAGAGGTAAGAGTCTGATAAGCTGTCAATTGTAGTTCATTATGTATTTTTGACCATCAGCCCCTTGTAGGGAGGGAAAAGCAGGCATCCGGCCAGGGCAGGTATATAATCTGATTGATGCTTCACATAAGTGGCTTTCAAAAACTTGACTGAGCATGAAATCTCATCATTAAAGTTTATGTCCTAAGTGAGCGGGGAAAAGAGAAAAAGAAGGAAAGAGGCCAAACCAAAGGGAACTAAAGCTGACAGAACAATGGCAAATTTACAGCTAAACATGTACTTAAGCATGATTTCCAAAGCAAATCATCCAACACCAAAACAGGCTTCTGCCTCTGAAGGAAGTTAAAAATGAGGTTCACCCTCTCTCCCTGTGCATACACACAGAAGAAACCAAGAGCAGTAAAATCAAAACCCACGGGATCCCTGGAATGCAAGTATCTGCTGTATTTTACCAAAGAGTGTTAAAGCACTGTAGAATGATCAGGCACAAATAATCTAGGCTATCTATGTCCATTTATTCCATGTTTAACCGTCTGCTTTTCTCTGGTTATTCAGGAAAAAAAAGAAACCGTTTGAGTAGCATATTGAAGTCTGCAATTTCTTTCTTTCTTTCTATCTGGTTAATATGAAATGGGTCAGAGCAGCGAGGAACCACAGATACGACAACACTACATCCATAAGATCCTTCCTGCCAGAAATAGGACCTGTTAGAGCTTCCGGAGTAAAAAGACATATTAAGACCACAAAATATTCTTACACAGTCAAGTCTCAAAGGACTGGGGAAGAGTAGAATATTTCAGCAATATTCATTCTGATTCGAGAAGAAATTGGTCTGTCTTGCTTTGGCCCCCTTTTGTGTTCTTTTGTTGCAATTATTCTAGCTAATGAGTTTACTGGTAAGAATGTTCACAGAAACAGCAGTTTGTAGTGGCCATTAGAGATTATTTGTGAAGAAATTTTTAATCATAAGCATTCACTGTGTAAATGTGCTTCAAAGGCCTAGGCTCATCCCATCAGGGACTAGCACTGCCCTAGGTAACCAATATGTGCAATCACAGCTAATCAGTTAGCTCTGATTTCAAATATTCTCAATAAGTAGATCATGGACAAGTTGCAACATAAAAAATTATGCACAGATATTATTTGACAAATGATTGTTAATACTGAATAATTCAAGAAGATCCCACACTGTTTATAGACAATTCCTGGAGAGAAAGAAGGATGAAGGTTGCTTTATAAGTTCATGATGGATTCTTCTGCTAGGGCTGCTCAAAACACTCTGGTGAATAACTGAGCCTCCCATATTCCTTCTGCAACATGAACATTTAAAAGGCCACATTGCAGGAGGAGGCACTGGTTTTTGGATGCTCTGTCTGCAACTAGACAAGTAAACGAGGATCTCTGAAGGACACTAGGTAGAATTAATGGCACTGCTATCTGTGTAAACAGTCTGTGACATCAAGCAACTTCTCAGTGATGCAGAGTCATTTCTGCTATGTTTGGCTTTAGCAACTAGTTTGACAGAGACTGGAAAGATTATTCTACGTGCTTACTTCCCAGTCTTCTGCCCCTTGGTTACTTTTCTTTCCACAACGGCAAAAAATATTCAGTTGCCCCACTAACCGTTAGTGAGCATTCACCGCTGAAAAGTAACTTGGGTTGCTAGTCCTCCTCAACAGCACAGCAATACTGTGGTTTGCTTTTTAAATATAAAGAAACAAAAAATAATCTGTCCAGGTAATACAGAGAAGCAGACTATATATTACGATGTTCCAAATCCTCTACTGTTTGTCAATAATGCTATACCAAATAAATTAAGGGTGACAAAAACTGCCGTTTAATGTTTATTGTCCAGTTATTTCTTTGAAAACATATCACCCCTAGCATCTCACCACAACTGTATCCAAATCTCTGAGTGTCACCTGTTCAGTACTGGCATCTGCACCTGAAGGCTTGACTAAACATGACTTACAAACACAGCATTGATAAAAGTACAAAATTGAAGAAACAGGACATTAGAATATAGAAGAAAAAAAGAAAGAAGAAAAAAAAAGAGGGTGAAAAAGGGAAGAAAAATAACACAAAAATTAGTTGTTTAGTCTAGGAAAACCTGAGGTATGACACAATAACAGTTTCTCATTATGCAAAACACAATGAAGACAACTGTGATCAATTGTTCTTCATGTCTGCTGAGGATAGAACAGGACATAATTTAATTTGCAACTGAACAGAATAAGATTAGATGTTCAAAAGAAATGTCTATCTGTAAGAGCAAGAACTAGAAGTTCACTACCTCAGGCAGTTATAGAACCTCTCAACCAGATGTTTTTTCTTAGAAGAGCAGGCTTGACGAAGATCTGTCAGAATGGCAAAAGCAACTTGATCATTCCCTGAGCTGCAGGATGGACTAGAAAGCTTTTCAAGAGCCAAACAGTCTTACGATCTCTTAAAGCTCTGCTCTCATGAAAACCTCAACCTGCCTTACAGGAGACCCATGAAGTACCCAAAACTGCACCTCCCCATAAGCACAAGGAGGGTTCCACAGTGTATAGATAGATTGGTGTTGTCACAACCCAAACCACAATGTTTTAGTCCCCCTCCCCAAATCACTTCTGTCTGCTTTGTGTTACAGTAAGGCCACAGCTTTCAGAAGTGATGCAAAGGGTCACCTTGATACCTAAAAAAGCTGCCTGCCATAGAATTTGGAGATGAATTAGATTTAGCTACAGGATGCTTTAAATGTAAATTTTGCATGACTGGAAGTAAAAGGATGTTTTATAGAAATGCCTATGCCTACTCCTTCCTCACCAAATCAATGAACAGAAGTACTGCAGATCCCAGGAAGAAATAAGATTTAGCTAATGACACACACAAGAGACTGCAGGCTTCTGTAGCTACAACTCAGAGTTTTACCATGCCTGCCAACAAGGGGACTGCTCCTGTGCAAAGCCATTCAGCAACACACTGGTTCTAGAGAATATTTTTCTCCAGACTTTTAAAAGTCCTCCTTATCTCTCATTGAACACAGAACATCTCAGTTTGCCAAGGTAACATCATATGCTGCTTTCCTAGCAATGGCAATAGAGCTTTTAAATATTTTCCCTTTTGCAAGTCTAGCTAATCCAATGCTCTCAAGTCTAGAAGACCTACCAGAGCTGCAAGTTCTCCTATGCTCTTCTATTTTTGAAATCACTTGCAGACACATGAAGAAAAGCACCATGTCAACCTGTTTTGCATCCTGAATATCCTCTGTTCCTCCAAGACACAGTTGACTTTTTTTTTTTAATGTTCTAGACAATACAGCCCGTGAGGATTTACTCATGTTTGCAACTTTTCTTCATTTTGCTCATATCTCAAACTCTTCTTACTTGTTATTTATGCTTATGTATGTGGCTAATGTTTCAGATTTTGGGGATGACAGCTCTAAGTCTACAGAGTTTGTTAAAGTAAAATAATGCACAATAAACAAAAAACATGACATTGAAATGTTCATATTGAACAAAAGAGGAAGTGTTTCCAGGCCTGGAATTCTATTCTATGCTGTAAGCCTATATCTATTTTATATATATAATATGTATAGATAATATATCATTCCTTCTTACAACTATCTATTCCTCTAGTTCTTGCTCATAATATTTTAAATGCAAACAAAGACGTGTCTTCACTTTGCCTTTCATAGGATGTTCCCTGAAAATTTCCAGCCTCACATGCGAAGTCCTGATTTACAGAGTGTTAACAGCAGTATCTCCCAGCCTGTGAGGACTTGCAGATGAGCACTATAACTTCTGATCAACTCAGTTTTGCCTTGTGTCAGGGGTGTTCTGTCTCCAAGTTAAACGGTTGCTCTTGCTGAATTCCCATTGATAAGAGCCCCTGCCTTGTTTCTCCACAAGTCAGATGCTGTTTCTGTAAAACTGGAAGTAGACACGCACAAAAATAACTCCCTTGTTTTTCTCTGCCTCCCCTGTTGCACCCTCTGTCACCCCACTACCAGTTCCAAGTGGTGTATCAAACAAATCCATAGGAGGCAAGTGGGAAGAAATAAGGCTGAACAGATATATCACCTTCACGAATCCAATTACTGTGTTCTTCAGGCTTTTAACTTTAGTTTTTAATTTTCGGACCTAGTTCAAGTCGGTAAGTTTTTATTTATCATATGTCAGCGGTTGGGTGTTACTCCTTTTGTTCCTTTGCATTCTCTCTTGTGGAATTTTTCTCCCATTTGTTGCGGGGGAACCTGATGGCTGGTGCTTATGAGTGCTTTGGGAGACAATGAGTTTGGCCGGGCCTAGGGGGAAGAGGGGGGTGGGGGGGTGGAGAGGAAGGAGGTTCGTTTTAACCTAGACAGAGCTGCTTGGGCTGCTTCTGCTGCTGCTTCGGCTTCTGCTTCGGCTGCTCCCGTGGTTCACATCCCTGCCCTGCTGGGACGTCCTGCCGAGACCGCTACGGAGCTGCGGACCCACCTCGTCCATCCCCTGCCTCAGAACTTCTGCGTTCCAGCTTGGAGTTTTTTCTTCTTTCCCCTCGGAGCCTTGCCGGAGCACTCGGGATCAGCTGCCCAGGGGGTTTGTGAGGCAAAAGCCTTCCCCATCCTCTTCCCGTCTCTGCTACGGGGTCCCTGACCCTGTTTCTCTGTTGTTACTATTGCAGTTATTGTTGTTTTTCTGTATCTTGTACGCACTAGTAAAGGACGGTTATTCCTTCCCCATATCCTGCCTGAAAGCCGTTTAATTTCAAAATTCTAATAATTCGGAGGGAGGGGTTTTCCAAGGGGGGCTCTAGCTTTCCCTAGCAGATACCTGTCTTTTCAACCTAAGACATCATATAAGCAAGAAGCTCATTAGACCAACTCTACCATTCCCAGTCAATCACATACAATACCGCTGACTACACATCGGAAATCAAGTGTCCCACTCTTGATAGGGCTACGGATTTGACCCAGACATTTTTACTTATATTTGTTGAAACTACTACTGCACTCTACTGTATGAAATAATTGTAAAATCCAAGCCTGGATACCATGACCTTGTCTGCTCTGTCTCCCACCTGCATCAATATCAAGTTAAATTCAACTAGTGGCAATTTTCTCATAAAAGTTGGCAGTGCTATAGACCATCCTTCAGAGTGTTTCTGGGCCTAATGGGTAAAACATTCTTCTCCCTGCAATAATTATGGGTTCTACAGTACTTTGAGGAAAATTGCTGTGGACAATACATAAACACTTAAATGATGTGATCACTTGATGACTGGTGCAATGACTTTTGGGTGAAAAGGGTCAATGCCACAATAGTTATGGAATGGCTGATAAAATTTGCATGATTTTCTAGCAGTCTCAAATACTACTGTGATGTTATAGGAAACAGGATAGAAATAACATTCCTAAAATAACTTTCATAACTAATTAATTGTGTTGCAGAACCAAAAAACAGAAGCAGTCCTTCCCTGTGGCTGTGTTACTGTCCAAGTCTACAGACAAGCTGGCATGTGGGGGAGAGAGAGGAGGAAGGAGATAATGATTTATATGTAAGATCTTTGGAAAGTTTCAGTGATATTAATACTTGACAAGTACAGCACTTTGCTCCTAAGCACGTCTGACAGGTATTCTGCAGCCAACTCAGAATACGCTAGAATGTTCCTACCAGCAACATTCCAAAAGTCTTCAAATGGCCTCATGCTGAGGGTTTAGGCAAAAATCGATACTTTATAGTCAATGTAGTGGGAATGAAAGTGACAGGGAACCTCAATGGCTGGACTAGGACTGCGCTGAGCATGCCGCTGGTGTCAATCCCAGTGGAAGACTTGCTGACCCATCCTGAACCGAGTACAGATAGGATTTATAGAACTCTCTTTGCTCTAATTTATTTCTATTTACTTTACACATAGCAGCAAGAGAAAGGAAAAGAAAAAACTGCAAGTAAACTAGAATAAATAATCTCTTTCCAGTTACTTCCCTTTGATTATTATGCAACATCATTCATACCCTCTGAGGAATGAAAAGGAATCAAGAATTTTCCCAAGAGCTGTGATCACTTCTTCCAGAGCTGATTGTAGTCCCCGAACTATGTATTGTTGCTTATTTTGCATACCCATCAGCGATCATACTAATACTAAATGTTTCGCTGTGCTGTTTACATTCAAGGGGAAGGTCCTGCCACTCACAGAACATGACTGGCCCCTTGCATTTTAAACAGGTACCTGAAATTCATGCTGATTTATAGATTCAGTCTTTTTTTGCCTCAAGTGGAGTGACGCATCACATTTCCATTTTGAGATAGGCTAGTACTAGGGAATCACAGAAGTTAGATGCTTTCTTAGTTCTCCTCTAAATTCTCATTTGCTTGCTCTAGAAAGGCCTCATACAAACGAAGTTGAAAATGTATTGTTGCAAGCCACCACCAAAAAGGACCAATTTTACTACCACTTCACCCTGCTTACAGAAGTATAATTTAACTTATTTGAGTGGAGCTATTCCAGATTGCCTGTGAGAGTACCTATACGAGCACATGTGTGAGAGACAGAATATACATGCAGGATCAGCCCTGAGACCTTTCCAACTGCACAAGACTGTACAAAACGTTCCACTCAGGTCTCACATTTAGTGTCTTCCAGAGGTAAGCAAACCTTTCCTGCAGCGCTGCCTTCCTCACCCTTCCATGAAGCACAACTCCCTTAACTGTCAGGTAGTCTTACTTTAGGCACAATGCTCTCTTCATGAAAACAGATAAGCCCTAGGGCTGCTAGATATCTGAAAGGTTAGTAATTACATTGGCCTCTCCTTTAGCATCTCCTCCTTTGTAATTGAGAGGGAGGTGTAACTTCAACGGAACACAGAATTGCATGATCACCATGGAAATGAGGGATGAGCACCTCTTGTAATGAAGACAAATGACTGGTGAGAGTGTTTTGTCCCCTCTCCCCTTTATTGTTTTGCATGAAATATCTAAAACTTTGGGATCTGAAACAAGTCAGGAATATTAAACAGATGTAATAGCAACACCTCAGAGCAGTTACATAAAGAACAGCTCACATTCCCTCACAAAAGGCATTCACAAGTACTTTCAAAATATCATCTTGGCTCAAAAGGTATGGGATACTTCTGCTTTCCAGAACAGTCCAGTGCTGGGAGAGAGAGGGAGCTGCAGGGCAGCAGTGCGTTTGATAAATTTGAGCTCCTTCTGTTCCAAATGGAATTTTGTTCTCAGTATGGAGCAGCATAAGATGCAAGCAGGCGCTCACAACCCATATGTTGGTAGGAGATCTCATGTGGGAGTAAGCTGCACTGTCATGATATTTCACTGGAAATTTTTATCTAAGAAATACAATTGGGAAATTGGAATGTCACTATGGCTTGTCTGGGTTTTGTGCTCTGATACTCCATACATTTCCTCCCATTCTCCCACACAATAACAGGAATTTTCCACTTCTTCCTCACCAGAACCCATAGAAATGTTCAGTGTGTAGACAGATTATCCTAATTTCTGACACTGAAGATGTGTTCTTCTACAGATAATGTCTAGTACTGAATCCTGTCTGCAGGAAAGAATCCTACAGCTCAGCTTCCCTGAGATTCCTGTATTCACTGACTTCTATCTAACTTGCCTGGACACTTGGCCTCAGAGAATTTGTTTGGTACTTTCTCAACAAGATATGCAGATCTCCCTGTGGACTCAAAACTCTTCTATTTCCCCTGTGTTGGTTTCCCCCTCCCAGTGTGACTCTCAACTACATCGAGTTGGGATACCTGAGCAGCACCAAGAACATTTACTTCTCAGGTTGCTTGAGGTGATGAGTTCATGCTATTGAAAGTTAAGGAATAAATACCTCCAAGATGATGCTGGGACATGTGAAATGCTATGCAAGCAACTTAAAATCCATCACAGAACTGGTGTTATGGTATAATAGTAAGTAGCAGGTGTATACAGAACACAAAGCTCACAGTGCCATAGGTACTGACCTGTTCTACACAGATATATTTATTACCTGAAGACACAAACAACTCCTAAGGTGAAATGAGGCCTTTGGTGGCTATGTGTGAGTTACTTCATTTTGATGCTTCAATGCTTCCAGAAGAATGAGGATATCTTGTTTTCATCACACAACATGATTGATAATTTACTGATACTTGTTTTTGCCTCTCAAAAGTCTGACACATCTGCAGCGATGGAAGGCAGGTTTTATTTCTTTAGAAACATATGCCTCTGTACTTGTACTGAACTATAAGCTCTAGTAACTCGTAATGCTACACAGCTTGGACGCTCAGCTCAGCAGCTTTGGCACACACACAAAGCCATGCAAATACAATATATTCCACAGATGCTTCAGACATGCAGAACTGACATAGCTTGCAAGGAAACTAATACATTTAAGTCATTGCAGCAAAAATACTATTCCACAAATGTGTGCATTTTGTATAGGATGACTTGTCTATTCACTTCCAGCCCTGGCCAGCTAGTGAATTTCCTGCCCAGAGGCTTTATATATATATATATATGAAGTTTATAATTCATTATAAACCACACAATGTCCCTTACAAAGAACACGGTCACATGCCAACCTAGGACTGCAAACACAGCTAGCAGGTGTAATCAGACACTTACTGAACTGATGGAAAACACTCTATTAGTCAAATATTATTCGAAACCCAGAAATGTCTTTATGGATATTAGCCAGCAAGTAACTCTGAATGACAACCAATTCTGAGGAAATCTTAAACTTGTCAAATCAATTCTCTTCTCCCAGTGGTTCACAAAATGGAACAGGCAACAATGACTGACACAGAGAGGTCATCATACAACCAGCCATCTCTTTCTAAAAGGCAGATACCCACAAGCCTTCCCAGCCTTCTGAAACGAACTAATAACAACAAAAATCATATTTAGGAGCATATAGAAGGTTCACTGAAAGCTATCAGTATTTGTCTCAGCTTGAATAGGCTTAAAACACAGCTGCTGATTAACTTTCAAACTGTCAGGAATCTACAGCAGAGAGGTATTTTCTTTGGCATGTGTCTGAATCAACAGTATGAAAACAGCTTTTGCTGAACCACTGCTTAAACTGATTTAAATGTAATTGCATGGTATAGTGGTAGAAGGAGGAGCATAATAATCTAAGGAATAACTCCTGAAAGAGTGGCAGGAGCTTTGCCATACTTCATACTGCCATATTCTCCAAGTGGAAAAGAGAAAACAATCAACAATAGAAGGACAACTTCATCCCAGTCCTGTAAACAGTTTGCTGCTGATAACTTTATAATACCCTTCATCCACCTCCTAGGACCTGCCGGTGCTGCTCTTAAGGCACATGGAGAGAGCTGTGCCAGGAGCTCAGAGGGTTTCTACAAGAAAGCAAACACAATGTTCCTTTGTGTAGGAACACTGCCCAAGTTCACATACTCAAGGCAATTACTCTAGGCAAACTCTTATCAGCCTGCAGAAAGCAACACAATTAATAAAGCATTTGTGCCATCAGCTGCTTCTTATTTCACTGATGCTCCAGTGTCAGTTGTGCATGTGTTCAGACATGAGCGATGGAGGATCTAGTGTGATCCAGAATAAAGCTCTTTTTCCTAAATTTGCCATTGTCTTATGCCCTCTCCATTCTCAGAGACCTTGAGCTTCTCCACAGTTACCTATCCAGCAACACCAGAAGGATGGAATGCACCAAGGTGGAAAGATCCAAGTACTTCAGAAATTGCTGAATTCAGAAGTGCTGAAATCCATGCAATTTCGTTTTTCCTGCTATAACTGGCTGTACCTACTTCTGCCACACAAGGACAATTGGATTTACGATAAATGCCCACATGTTCTTGTATCTTTATTTTACCTTGGAGTAAAATACCCACTTGATGTAGAAAGAGTCAGCAGTAATATTGCAGTATGCACTTGCACTGGCAATCATCACAGCACTCGAACACAAATTTGTAGTAAGCTAAGGACTGAGTCACAAAGCATTACAGTTTCACCCTCAGCTATCCATCAGAGAGCTTAGGCAGAGTGTGACAAGCAGCTTGACAAATGGAGAAACTGATGCACAATCCAGGTCTCTTAGTGTTACTGTCCTTTGGTTCTTCAACCATCATACAACGCTGAACTCTGGAACAATGCCACCAAGGCCCCTAAAGGACCCACAAAAAAGAAAGAGTAGAGATGGCAGCAAGTCCAAACCCACCTGCCACTTAACCCTGCTCAGCATACTCGGAGCCTGGATGGTTTTTGGCTTGGATCACTTTTCTTCAGATAGACAAAACACGTTTCTGTAATGCACACCCCCTTGTTCCACCTGCAGCAGTGAAAGTTGAGGTGGATCATAACTGGGACCTTTTCTCCCTGCCTGTGTTTGCCTGTGAATTGTTTTAATATGCACTAAGCAGCCGCTCTCTTTGCAAATAATTTTCCTGCTTGCTCCCAGCAATGCCCCATTGTTTGGACACTTTGATACACTATTGTCTATGAACTACTTGCCAGCAGCACCCACACAAGACAAAATATTTTCAAGACCTCAAAAGACTGACCTAGAGACATTTTTTTTCTTAAAACTGACATTTTAACAGAGCATCAGAAGCAGGAGTCCTGCTTGGAGTGCCTTCTTTCCCTCTTCTCACCGCTCCTGGATTTAAAGGGAAAAGAGAACATTTAAGCATCCCCTTACAGACTAATCCCATCACTGACACTTTCTGATTGCTATTTGCTAGTTCAGGTTGAGATACTTCCATTTTTTTCAGTCCTTCTCACTGGACTTCATTAAGCTGTGGAAGTTATAAATAACCAGGCTGTAGGATCAGTCTCATTAAAAATTAAAGTCCATTATAAAAAATCTGGACGATTCATATTATTGCATGAAAATCCTCTAAATGTTTTTCTTTTTTAATGAGAAAATGTGCAGATTAAGCCACTTGAGAGTCTTCTTTTTCTGCAGCTTTGATTTTAATTTTCAAAACTAAAAAAAAACAGAACTAAAAAAAAAAGTTTTGAAGCCAGGAAACTTCTCTACTGCCACAAAAATGTTTTTTTATTCCCTTGTAAAAAGAGATGGCCTCAGAATTATTTCCCCTCCAATCTCTTCATCACAGAAATAATGATCTTTTCTCAGATTTAAACATTACTTTGTAGCATTTTCAACCTACACAGTTCTCAGTTGTTCTACTGCATGAAGTCTCATAACAAGAGAAAAACTTGCAACAGTGAAACAAATTAATCTACTTCTCCTACCCTATTTGAATACCTTAACAAAAACCATACTGACAGAAAAGGTTTAGAAAAAACTGTAAGATTTCAATTCCCATAATGATCTTAGGGGACTAAGTACCATAATCTAGGATTTATGTTTTGAAGCAACTCTATTGAATCTCCATTCATGTGATAAACTATTGTCAATACAAAAAAAACCCACAAAAAATCAATGGAAAAACCCTATCCCCTAAAAATAATCAGTTTTAATAATGTTAACATTTTTTTCTAATTTTCCCTCTGAATTTTTAAATCTGTCCATAACATTTCTAGAAATTTTTCTGCAACCAGGACAGCAGAAAACTGTTTCCTATTTCACATATTTAAGAAAAAATAATTCAGAAATTCTCACAAATACATTTCAGCTGTTGGGGTCTTTCAGGGCAGAAGGATATTCACCAGGCTCATGACAAAGTCATGTGTTGACAGCACGATGCCAAGAGACAGCCCACTGTTTGACAGACACCGCTCCCCAGGAAGATGGGGAACCATATCTGACATCTTTGGAGATGCTTCCAAGACATCCCTTAAGATAAAAAAAATGCCTCTAAGGGGGTGGTCAAAACATAGGAATCTGGACACTACATTTTTCTTGTTAAGCTATTTTTCACCCACTAGGTCAGAGCCAATGCAGAAGGAGCCATGGTTACGCTGCCAGGGAACAGCAGGACCACATTTTGCCAGAAGCAAAAAACAATTCAGCAAGGAAGAAAATGATGCCCTTTCTTCCATCTTCCCCTGGGCTTCCTCAAAACTTCTCCACTTAGTGAAACCAGGCTCCCAGGGACAGAAATACTCTTATAATCCTCAGTCCCTTAAATGTAAAGACCATCTTCTCAAAGTGTCAGGAGGAGAAAGTCCAGCCATTTCAAGAGTTGGTGATAATTCTTGTTTCTAGGCCATATGTAATGATGCCTCATTTTCTTACAATGCCACATAACTTCTCTATTATCTACTGGTATTATAGCTGTTGATTTCTTGTTCTCTCTGATGGGACTGTGCAGGGACTTTTTAAATCCAGCACCCGACAAGAGTTTCAGGGAAGACTGCCATAAAAAGGGCCATAAACTATTTTTAAATTGCTTCTTCTAAGTCCTACCCAGTGGTTTTAAAATCGCCATCAGTAAAGTATTAATGGTAATAGTAATAGAAGTGATATCTACAATTGGCCCTCTTGGACAAGCTGTATGTAACATATTCCCCATAACAAGAAGCTCTGCTTTGAGCCAAAGCATCAACCTTAATACGCTATGCTACTCCTACTGGTGCTGCTAAGAGGTTGTTTGGACAGTTCATTAAACACCATTTTTTCTGCACTTTGAAACCCAGCAGCACTAAGTATATTTGCTGTGAAAATGGCAGGCTCAGCAGCACATCTGGGGAAAGATTGTTGGAGAAAGGATTTCATTTCATTAGAATTGGTGGGGGTTTTTTTTGTTTGTTTTATCAGATTATCATTTATAATAGTGCATCTAGTTGGATAAGGTAGACCCCTCCTGTCAGAGCAGCCCACAAAACTACTAACAACACAGTGCTACTGAAATGCAGTTGCTTCCACAGCAGCAACCACTTAGGAGGGAAAGCATAGAGCAGTTTGGCTGAAGAGACAAAAAGGAAGTGACAGGCAATGTAACAGAATCTGCCACTATTGCCACACAGATTCCAATACTGTGATTATTTCTCTGCCCATGCTGTGTAGATGGCTTTCAGGTCTTTTCAGAACGAACAGCCTCAACCTGTACTGCAGGAGCCTGACAGCAGGCAGCTGGAAGAGGGTGATGATATCTGTGCTAGATGGAACTGAAGCAGATGCCCTGCAGAGAACATTTTAGTCTGCCTGAAAAATGGCCCATGCATGATCTGTGAACTGCTTATGGCTGGGTTGAAATTCTACCTGGATAGAAGGCAGGTATAGAAAGAAAGGAGGAGACCAGGCAGCTCTGACTGGGGCGTACGCATGTCACCCCCCAACAGTGATTCTAAGGAGAAAACACAGACCACTATGTCATCCACTCCAAATCACATTAACCCTTCAGAAAGAAAGAAAGAGGGAGCTAGATGATTCAGTAATTCTCACAATGTGTTTCAGGCTCTAAAGAGAAGCAGATGCTATTTCTTCTCTCTCCTTGCTCATCTCTTTCCCTTTCAAAAACAAGGAGCCCTGCAAAATCATTCCCTCCACGCAGAACAAGTAGTTCATTAGTGTTTGCCTTTATGAGAGTGGGTGAATAGATTTTGTACCTTGTCGGATCAACATTTGTGCCAATTTTTCAAGGCTGCGTTGCTGAAGCAGACGCAATAACATTTTATTATATAACACAATCCAAAGGGATACTTAGCATACACTGAATTAGCATAGGCACAAATTCCCTGGCTGGTTGCACTGAAAGCTGCACTGTCTCTGCCACAGCCCTTGCAATCTCTGTAGTCAAGAAATGAATAAAGGCTGAGAGAAGAGGGAGAGGGTAGCCAAAGGTGTAAATATATTACGTCCAGCTTGGATCCTGGACAACTTCAGTCTCCTTTGATTTAGCTTCTCCCCCCACAAAGAGAATGGAAACATCAGCAACAGCTCCTGGACTTCCCTGGTAGTTTGCAAACATGTACAGCTCTTCAGAGAGGAGTGCTAGGGGAACAGATAGGACTACCTTGGTACAAGCTTTAAATAATCGACATATTGTGACTGTACAGACAGACTCTAAAATGGCTCCAGTGGGAAATGGATGGCAAGACTAAAGAAAGGAAAAGAAAGAGCAATATGAAAAGGAGATGAGAGGGAGGTGAAGTAATGGGAAAACAAAAGCAAGAGTTTTGCAACATTGGTTGTACCAGCTCTTTGGTAGGGGTTCTGTGAACCCTGATGCACTGCTCAGCCTGGCCATTTTCAAAGATGGATTAGCAAATTAATGTAAGCAGAGCATAAAGTTGCTGACTGTGGTGGTGTTGAGTCACCTTGGGCCTCATCAGCATTGCTAAACATTGCCCGTAACCTTTCCATTATCACTGAGGGTCTGCACAGCACTAGGACCCAACTGCTCCAATAATTTCAATTACTTTCCCTGACAAATTTTATGTTTCATGTATTTTACTGGCCTGATAATTATGATTTCTCTCATTTCTCGCTATCGAGCTTAATGGGTTCCAGCACAAGTGTACGGTTTCAGAAATGAAGTTCCACTTGAATTCACAAGTTATTATCTACTTTCGCTAATGGAATTGGAAAAAAGAGAAAGAGTGAGAAAGAGATAAAGGATGAGTAGAGCAGGGAAAGCACAGAGGAAGAGACAGATGCATGCACAAAAAAAAAAGAAGACTAAAGAAAAACATACTGATGAAAGGAAAAACAAGACAGAAAGAATAGAGACTAAATTAAGACAAAGATGAAGCACAAGAAGGACAAAACCCAAAAAGATGCATGGGAGAAAGACTGAGAGTGAGACAGACACAGAAAAATGGGTACACAAACAAATGAGGAAGAGCTGTGTAAGGATCAGCACAAATGAGAGTGGAAAAAACAGCAACATTAATAGCATTAAAAATGCCTTCTTGCATCATGACTAAAGACTTGATAGGTTATCTCAAGCCTTCGACAGGCAGCAGAGATCTCAGCTCTGCACCTTCTCCTTCTGACCACAGAGAAAATTATTAATATCCCCAAAATAATCTTGCTGGCAGAGGAAGCTGTCCCAATTACAGTTAGCTGGAAATTAATATTTGAAAAAGTGTTAAAGATCCTTAAAAAAAAAAAAAAAAGGTAAAATGTGCTCCTTTTTCTATCATGGACCTGCCCTTCAAGAAAATTTAATCAAATTTTTTGTCTCTGTTGACCAAAGTTGTCAATGCTTTTCCTTTTGATCATCTCAGGAGTGCCAGAAGAGGTATGCAGCGTGTGCTAGAGCTATCATTATTTGCACATAACAACCATCAGAGATGTTTAAAAAAGGCATGAAAAAGCTAAAGTAGCAATTAAATACCAATCCCAGGCATAGTCTTTCAGCAGTAACTGGTATATTTTTTTCCATTTATGCATCTGTAAATATCTACCTATATTCAAATTCCCACATTCCCTCCTTCCCTAGCAGTACACAGACACTCAGTATGAAAACTTTGGCCTAATGTCAGTGAAGAGAGAATTTACAGCAGTGATGTTAGAGAGGTGAGAGCAGAATTTTTCTTTCCAACTTTTTCTGTTGTCTAAAGTGGCGAGTATATCTATCAGGAAGACTTTAGAAGCTGAAAACCAAAGACAGATTTTCTGTAAGCTGGAGGAAGTTGCTAAAAGAAAACAAACATCACTTAATATTGTTATTTTGACAGCAACCATTTTAAAAAATTAATGACCCACTTTAACAGAGGTGTTTATGGAGACAGTGTTGAACTCTCCTGCCCAAGCCCAAAGGCACAGGGACACAGATGAGCTGCTTTGGGATGCAGTACCCACTGAGGATGCAGAGCATCTGCACCAGGGTTAATGTCATTGGAGCACTGAGAGGAGGAGCAGACATCCCAGATGCCATCATCTACTGTCATTGTCATGGTTCACTGGTGGAAAGGTGTTGCTTTGAAAATCACTTACGAGCAAGCCTTGAATGTCATGAGCATATACATGGCCTTGAGTAGGGCAGAAAAGTGAATATAAGAGCAGAGCTATAACAGGTAATAGATATCTTAGTCTAAAGATTTCTTTTTTCCAGATCTTCAGGCAGGTATGCAAGTTAATAATCAAAACCAGAAAATCAATGCTCAAAATTTGTTCCTAAGCAAATGTTCTAAAAATCCTCTTTAGGTCAGTCTTCCTTTTTTCCCCCAAGATTACTCATTCAATAAATTTCTCAAGATAAAAAAGCGTTTTAAACAAGAACCACCATTAAAACTGCATTCAAAGATATCTAAAGGGAATTCCCAATTATCCTTCTAAACCAATTTTAGAGGAAAAAAAAAATTCTAATGCAAGAAATTTTAAAGGACCTTTTTATGGCCATTTTGAATGTTGCTATGAATTAATTATTTATGTTCTGTTGACAATAGTTGAACTGTTTGCAGTAAACTTGTAGATTTTCCTCCATGTGTGATTGCACTAGGAAAAAATATTCTTCCCTCCTAAAAGCCTCTAAAATGAGTAAACCCCAAAATTTAAATCCAAGGCTAGCACTGATAATGTGTTAAGGAAATGAAAATAAAATAATAAAGGATAGGGTCTCTGCTGTTTGCAGTATTTTTTTCATTATTTCTATCTTAATCCCTTTGAAGGGTTCAAACAAGGTTTGAATCAGAGCTGAATAAAAAGTAAAAAAATGCACTTGCATCTGAATTGAAGATCCATATGTGTTGGCCATTTCACACATATGGATCACTGAAATGCCAGGAAGATTCCCTGGAATCTCCTTGGTTAGGTCCAGTGACATGCCAAGTGATGTGCCAAGGAGGGTACTACAGGAGGTACCACCAAAAGGAGATCACTAGGGTGATATCTCCACTTTCACACTTCTCCCTGAATGCACTACCGTCCTTCCTGCTAAAACAGCAACACTACAAGGCCTCCCTGGAAATTTAGGGAATGCCACCTCCATTCTGGTTTTTAACTTTTCAGTGGGCCATCTTCTTACACAGAGCATGTTAGGTCAACCCACAATCCCACATTTTCCAGCAGCAAAAAAGACTCAGTGATGCAACTTTTTCTTCATTTTTGTTCATTTGCACTTTGAAGCCCTGCAGAAAGGAATGGTCCCACCAAAACTGATAATCTTGCAGGGTTTTTCTCTCACATCCTACATAATGATTTTGAATGGAGGCTAGAACAGTCAAGGGAGAACTCTTCACCCTTTGTTTTCTTTCTTCTGATCTGTGTCCTGATCTTCTCTGGCAGAGTTTAGGAAGAGGGTAGGGAAAGATTCTGGAGAGATAAGACATCAAGTGTGGAAGATGTAGAGATTACACAAGAGTTTATCATGCTGGAGACATGGTGAGCATGAGGTCACCATATGTACAAGGAGTAAATCACACAGAATTTATCATTCCACAATGCAGAGATTGAAGATATGCAACTCTAAAGTTATGTAGCAACAGTTCAGCCAGAAGGACTTTGCAAATGCTCTAGAACAGGTCTGACAACAGTGTCTTGAAAGCTAAATCCTTTTTGACTTAACACCCCTACCCACAGATAGCTTCTCAGGAGAGGTGACAATTTAGTGAAGGCAAACCAAATACTCTGGCACAGCCTACACAGTATCCCAGGAACCGAGATCATTGCCAGTGAACAGAATAATTAACTCAAACATCATAGGGGGAGCTAAAGGCTGCCATCCTATGGGTGACAACTGAGATCTTCCCATTCCTGTCCCAGGACAGGGGAGAGATACCAGTAGGATCAGGCTTGCAACATCTGTGGGTAAAATGAGGACAGGCAAAGGCAACCCCGACTCCACTTGCCAAGGCAATCATCTGTGGTGCAGGGCAATTCCTTTCAGCTCATACCTTTGACTAGTGTCAGTAAACACATTCTATCTGGCTGAGTACAGAGAGGGCTGAAACCACTTCCTGGGGCTCACAGAGCCACACAATTTGGATTTTCCTGAGCTTGATTAATCACCGCTGTTTGTCTTCCTCCACCAGTTGTAACAACAGAGTTGTTAATTTAGGTTTCTATCCCAACAGATTTACGTAAGCAGGTGATTTTCCAAGATTATCAACATAAGAGGAGAAAACTTTAAAATATTTACTGGGCTTGTCAGCAGCACCTGAAAAACCAGTCTAAGAGAAGCACTTTCTTTATTCCTCCCATTCTCATCCTTATACCAAAACCTGTCTGTTCACTCCTGTGGAACTCCTTTTCTAGCACTTTACTAAGAGTCAGTAAATTTGGATTCAGTTTCTTATTCTGTCAGAAGTTTTATGAGTCACTTCAGCACTGCCTGTTTCCTTGTCTGCAGAAAAGAATGATCTTTTTAGTAAAGAAAAAGAAAAAAAAATGTTATTGAGCCTTAACCTTTTGCTTCTGTATATTGGAGAAAATATATTCGTACTTCTCCTTTTATACGTCTCCTTGTCATGACTTGCCTAAATAATAAAATCATACCTTCCAGCCTCTCTGTTTTCCCACACTCCGGAATCTCACCTTGCTGCAGCTGCTTAAGGTTCAAGTGTTCAAAAGAACTTAGCTATCTATTTTCCATCAACTTCAATGATGACACATTATCTGTCAATTTACTTTAAGGGCTGCGTATCTAACCTCGGGCTCTGGAGTCTAAGCATGTTGTCCTTTGGATACATTTGTGAAGGACTTTGTTCTCAATACTTTGGAAAAATCTTATTAACTGAGTGCATATATGTTTGCAGAAACTATCTTCATTCCTCCAGCCACTTCTAATGAAGTGGTACTTAAAAATATAAAGCAAAACCATAATTTTAAGAGAATGGGAAGCAGGTTAATCTCTGTAACCCTATGCTCGCACTTAACCTGAAAGATGAAGGCACCAGTTAGTGTTGAGCTCCTGGGATAAAGGCTTCTCAGAGGACAGGTGGACATTTTACAATCTTTGGCTTCAAAAACACTGTCACAACATTGCCTTTATTACTGTAGTCTCTAGAGACCAGAGTCCAGTGTCTAGAAGCAAAAATCACAACCTCCTGTGTTTTTACAGTAATTGCTCACCCAAAAAATTAGGAAGAAGGGGCATGGATCTTTGCCTATGTGTTAATAAGAAAAGAGAACATACATGCAAGCAAGGACAAATCCATGTGCCTGAAGACAAGCAAACATTTTTATTAGCTCCCCAGGAAAACATGACGTGCTTCATAGTGAGTGTCTTTATTTTAAAAATCTGACATTCAACAGCCAAAGAGAACTATTATCTGCAATCAGAGAGCTGTCATGTAAAGCATAAGGGTTAATTTTATACCCTCCAGTATAAATAATTTAGAGACTTGCACTTATTTCACTTCATCTTCTATTTTGAGAAGTCTTGGGGATTTGTAATGAAGCAACTTCATTTGCACTGGAAAACTGTTGCTTGGAGGGTCAGAAAGAGAAACCTTGTTTGTTGCAGTAATTTTCAGAGTCCTTCAGTACTCATCAGCTACCTGCGGGAAGGCATTTAATTAGGAAGTTTGACTCTTCTCAGGATTCTTGCCTGACCTTGTCAAAAAGTAATTGATGACATGTGACCTGCAGATTTAAAAAGGGTATGTGACTTCTGTCCCTGCTTCTCCAACTGGCCCTGACAGAGGGAGGCATATATGAAAGAGTAAGAACACCAGTGCAGGAACAACACACAGCTGTTCCTCCCAACGCTGAAAAAATGTAAAAACAAGCCCCGTTGGAGAAGCTCTTGTACCCTGCTTCTTCTGCCCTCTAAGCATTACTCCAGAATTCTGTTTTCTGGACAACATTAGAAGGACATAGTTTTAGCCAGACAGATAGTTAAAAGAAAAGAGCAAATCTTATCCCAGCAAGCTTCAGAAGCAGCAGCAGATGGGCATGCATCATGTGAACACATGCATGAGATGGGATAAAATATTCTGACAGGCAGAGCAAGAGGATGAGTATCATCCTTTCCTTCCTTCCCTTCATTCTGATTAGGTGAGGAACACGAGATCTTCCAATTAGTTGCACCCAGCCTCAAACACCAGCGAAGCATTTTGTTCATATGCCAGGACTGTTGTCTCTACTACAACCTTCTGTACCTAACAGCCCTAAAGCAGAGAGGTGGGAGAAGGCAACAACTCAGCAATCCCTCACCACTGACCAGCCAGAGACACAACAAGGTGAAAACAAGGCAGCAAAAACAAAGCTCTTGGCAAGTATTTCTGAAGACAGGCTTATCTCTCAACCAAAACCAAAGCTTTTATAAGATACCTGGCTGACAAAATTTTGTCTCATCAGCTCAGATTTGTCCCCTAGAGCTCTCATATTACGAGGCTTGGTGTTTTCATACAGAGTCTGTGATCATGAGCTGAAGAACAGGCTTGAGGCCACTTGGGAGTAGAAGACAGTATGATCATGCACACGTCTTGCATACTCCTGTGAAAAATAAGAAAAAAAAAAAATGTAAAAATAAAAGACTGTCAGCTCCTAGGGAATTTGGGTGTTGGATCCTGAAACTTACTTTTTCTAGTCTTCATCATTTCCTGCCTCTGCCTGCATATAAAATAGGAGCAGGAATGGAATCTTTTACCATCAAATCTTGATCCGCTGACAGTTTTCTCCACTTGATGGTTGAAAGTTGAGATTCAGGCTTCCTTTTATCTTGTTTGCAAACAGAATGACGTTTCTGTCATTTCAGCCATTTGCCCCCATCATCAAAATGGTGATGACAGCCATTTCCTGAAACTATGGGGCTGAGAGAAAGGAGGGAAATGACAAATTTCGGAAGATGGCTGTGCATGTAAAAGTTTAATCAATACAGAAAGAAAGTGCTGCTATGTTCAGGAATGCTGCTCATCTTCCTAAAACATCCAAAGACAGGCAGCACAGGGAGATTCTAGCCACCATAAGGCCTTTTCTGTGTCCTAGAACTAGCAGCTGTAAGCTGTAAGATGGCTAATAAAATGTCCTATAATTCATTTTAAGAAGTCTGCTTTAGGTCACTGAAGGACAAGAGTATAATTCCAGTTCTTATTTTTTGTCTGTATGAATGGGATTAATCAGATATGCTCAGAGTCAGAAACCAGTTCTGAGCAGTTTTTCCAGCGGGGGGACCTGAGCCCTCACCTAACAGAAAAAGTACAATGATGCATTAGAGCATGACCTTAGGTGAAACACTTAACCTCTTTGTGCCTCATTTCTCCCCCATCTGTGGAAACAGAAATGGCATTCACCTAACTAGCAGAGCTAGTGAGCAGCTTAGTTCATTACTGCTTCACCGTGACTTTGAGAGCCTTGGATAAAAAGGTGCTAAGAATCAGCAGGGGAATGAATGATACACAGGAACATTACACACCACACAGGCTGGTGCAACAATGTAATTGTCAATTCACATATGCACTACTTACATGGATATTCATTATAAAGGGTATTTTTGTTGGTGGTTTTGTTTTGAGGCCTTTATTAGCTTTAATGTGCTGTATTACCACTCCCAGGAAATTCTCTATTAGTCCACAAGACAGGGAACAACACTTGCTTTCCATACTTTATTCCACAAACACATCCAAATGTTGATATAGAGGGACTGTCTCCAAGCCAGAGATTAGACCACAGGCTTGGCCCTTCTGTCAAGATTCTCTTTGAGAGAGAGTTTACAAATTGGGGATATGCAGTTTGCAAAGATGCCCATGAGGTTAGCCAAAGCCACAAAGTCAATAAAATCAGTAGATGGATTTGTGTTTGTCTCAATATTCCTTAATTCGAGAACAAGGAACTAATGCAAAGCCTACATATTCCCCTGAGACACCATGATGAAGCAGCTAACAACACTTCCTCGGCTGCATTCACATTTGTGACACAGAAGTATTATTGGTAATACTTGTATTACCAATCCCTAAAGCCACCTAGCTTCTCAGCTTCTGTTTTAATTCCTGATGCCCTTCCTAGCACAAGCTGTGGGAAAGTTGGCTGATACCTGCGGTATCAGTTGCTAATATGCACTTGCATGTTTTAAAAGTACAAATTATAATGGCTTCGTTTCTATATGATGCTAATTAGGGGCAAGAATTGTGGGCACTTGCATAACCCAGAGAAATCTAGCTACCAAAACTGGACACATCTCAGCATTATAAAACTTGAGGCCATCATGGGGCTTATTCCCATCCTTTGCTGCTAAAACACCACTCTAACTCCACAGGCTCCAAAAGGACAGGCTTGTGTCCCGCACTCAAGTGAGAAGAGAAAATGAGCCCTCTGTCTTTTTAACCCCTGTCCCAATGTCTCTTCTTGCTTGTGAAAAAGACCTTCCATGTTTGGGCAAGAGAATGCCGCATGCATGGTTAGTGAGCAAGCAGCTCACTGCATTGCCCAAAATTCCAGCAGCAGTGCTTTATAAATCTAGAGATAGGCAGGGCAGCACCTAAAAACATGTCCTCACATTCTTTTATTTATCTGACAGGAATGGGAGGTCACAATAAGGCATGTTAGTAAAAGATTCTGCAGAACAGAGTACTATTTAACGTGTCAGCAACAACTGAGTGTTATGACCTCACTTTGGATAAACACATTTTACACCACAGATATTTAGGCAAATAATGTTTGGCTATATTAAGTAATGAATAATTATATTAAAAGTAAAATAAATATAGAAGAGAGGCAAGAAGGAATTGCAATTTGAATACTTCATCCCCTTGCTATTTGTGCTATAAATAAGTGTCCTAAAGACAGTCATTATACCAAGTCTACTAATAAGCAGTGCCTTTACTACTTCTAACTCAGTGATTTCTAAAGCTGAGAACCACCCCCCTAGCTTGTTTTTGTTTTTTTTTTTTGTTTAGGTTTTGGTTGGTTGGTTGTTTCAGGTTTTTTTGTCTCTGGCTGTGTTTTTAAAGAAAAAAGAAGTAATCTTTCCAATTTTCACAAAGCAAAGACAACATGGACCAGTGCATCCTAATGTCTTATGAATGAAATAGACAAGGCTTAGGCTTACTGTGTTTTAAAACTACATGGTTTCAAAACTCATTATATCCTGGTTCCTTAGATGCTCAGCTTTTCAACTGAACATTTCGCGCACACGCTTTTCTGGATCTTCCCTGCTATGGTCGAGAAATCACAAGAGGACAGGATGGAAAGCTTGTTATTTAGCTGTTTAGTTAATTTAGTTTTGTCAACGTAACTATTCCTAATAACTATTTATTTAGTTACTTAGTTTCCTTGCTTTTTTTCTTTGATAGGAAGACAAGGGAGATGCACTTGTGGAAAGTTAAGGATGTTTGCTTACCAGATACAGACTCTGAAAATGTTTGCACTTCTGTGTGCCTTGAAGGGCCTGTGTAGTGAAAGCAGCCTCCCTCATTTGCATGTGAAGAGCACATGAAGCTAAGCAGCATCTCTGGTTGTGCATTGCCAAGTGCTCTCCTCTCTCTTTACGGGATTATGAAGTGCTCTCATAAACTGTCAGACTGACACCTGCGGCAAGCAGCACTCGGGAGTGTCCAAGCAGCGCGTGAGAGCACTTTACCATGGCAGAAAGAAGGGTAGGAAAGCAGGGGAGCCCTTAAGAAAGAACGAAATCCATATAGAGATAGAGAGATGCAATTAAGAGTGGCTTGCACTGAAGGAGAACCTTTTTCTCCATTTTAATTTCTGAATTGCTAAGGAAGCATAAAGAACACCTGCATCTACATATCTGAAGCACAAGGTAGCATTTCCTTTTAGAGCAAAGGGGTGCCAAGGGCTCTGTCGTGCCCTCTTGCTGCTCCTGCCATAGTGTGCTGTCTAGCATTATATTTTCAAACAGATTTCAATATTCAACAGGGAGAGCTCCCACTATAACTTTTGTAATCCTAATGATAAGGCAGAACTTTTTTTTATCTCTTTTTTCAAATGTTTGCACAAAGAAGTACTGCTATGTCCTAGCTGCTTTCCAGACACTTGGAAAGACATGATCCCTGCCTTAGGGAACTTTTAAAGACTAAAATGCAACCAGGTGTTATCAGCAGAAGAATTCACACAGGAATTTTTACACAAAGCTCTGAATCTCTCAGAGATTGATACAAGAGATTTACACTCCTAACATCCAGTGATAAAGGGCATTAAGTTCAATATTTTTATATAACATTATACAAGCAAAAATAAAGAAGCTAAGGGGCACATGGAGAGAGCCACATTTCACATTATGTATGAACAACTCTTCTGGTATGGAGTGGGATTCTTGGCCTGGAGAAAACCAGTCCAGATGTGCCCAGCCTAAAGGAATATGGGATGGAGAGTGTGAGTGTTATGGTGATGCTACAGCTCCCAATGCTATATGACAGCACAAATTCCTCAGTGGGGAAGAAGCATTTAGATCCCTCCCATAGATCATTTATTCACTTTGAAAAGTGACAGACTTAACTTCAGCCGCTTGAGAAAAGCAAAGGAATAGTGGAAGACAATAGAAGAGGTGGTAAAAGAAACTGTCAAGCTCAAAGGCAGAAGACTAAGGCTTATGTTCAGTTGTCAAGAAAGATAACAAGGAAAGTTAGCACCACAGGGTAAAAAATATTACAAATGAGTCAATCTCTGGGGAAAAGAGCAAGTCAAAGTGGGAGGAGTGCCAATACTAAAGTAGTTCTTTGGGGATCTTTTCAAGTGCATCTGAGTGGCTGTTCCACTGAAAGTTAGGTGTAAACACAAATGTTTTAGGAAAAATAACAAAGGAAACTGAAAGGCAGAAAAAGTGGAAACTACAAAAAAGCTGAGTAAAAAAACAAATTGTGAGTATGACTCTCCCAATTTATCAGATCAACTCATGAATATATATCTTCCCTCTTCCTCTTAGAATCCTGTTTGCATGACCTGGAGTCAGGTTTACTATAGGACGACATGAATCAGTGGACTCTAGAGCACAAAAGAGGACACATGTGAGAATGGAGAACTCTGTCTGTGGCCAAGTTCATGCGTGTGAGAGCTGGGACAGGTCCCCTTGCATAAGTGGCAGCAAGTGACACATACATGATATTTCAAGTGCTTCACTTAGAAAACGAACTCCATAATATTCCCCCTGAATCAGGTTGCTCCCAGGTGTTTAACGAATGGTTGGTCATTTAATGGCTCGAGGCAAAGCCAAGGAAGGTTAACACACTGACAAAGCGGGCATTAACTATGATAACAACAGTTTTCATGGCAGATCATTGCTACTATAAACCTTATCCAACACCATAATGCAAACAGTCATTCCCTACTTTTCCCTCATCTTTCAAATAAAGTTAGTGTCTTCATGATGCAGCAGAGCAAACAGTGCAGCCAAAATCCGAGACCTCCAACTTTTAATAATCGTCTGTTTGTTCAGGTACAAACAGTATTGGACTTTGGCTGGAAGATCAATCCGCACAAAGAAAGCTTCATTTAAACAGAACTCCACAATCACTTTTTTTCCTGAAGTAAGCAAAGGGAACCAATTGTCTCCATCAGGCAATTTAGAGGGCACAAAGAGTGCTGTCATCCATGGAAACACTCAGGGGCAGGTTGGACAGGCCTCCAAGCAACCTGGTCTAGCAGGAGGTGTCCCTGCTCATTTCAGGGTTGGACTAGACACCTTTAAAGGTCCCTTCCAACCTAAGCCAGGCTAGGATTTTCTGATTGAGAGGTACATTTTGTTTGTTTTGTAGGAATCACCAAGGGGCCAATTCAGAGGGGCTGTGTTTCTGGGCTACCAGGTGCTATTCACTTAACTACCTTTTTTTAAAACAAACCTGTAAAATGCATTGCCTCAAGTAAAAGATATACAGAGTTCTTTTCCCCCTAGCATCTCCTGATGTATAAGATATGCTTGACACTTGAAGCCAAAAGTTCTGCTAAGAGAAACATTCACTGTGTAGTATTTACTTTGGAAGGCACAGGGAAGTCTTCCAGCCACAGGAGCCATTAAAGATAGAAATGAGCAGGCAAAAGCTACAGATGGTAATGAGGTGCTGTTATGGAATCCCTTCATGGTGTTCAGAAATTAAACAAAAGGGATGTTTTCTTTTTGGTAGAGTTTTTTTTTTTTTGGAACGAAGATGAGGCTTTTCAGCCTTTCCTCTCCTTCTTCTCCTTTAGGAGAAGAGTATCATAAGCATTACCCTGCAAAGATTGCAACTCAGTCTCTCACAAAGATTCAAGAGTCCCAGCAACATCAAGGCCATTGAGGGCTCAGAAGATGAGCCTAATTAAAATCTTCAGTGCAGAGATCAGTGACCTAACAACACTTGATCTTGTCAACTCTGCCATATCATCTTCCATCTATTGGTGAAGGGCCAGGAGGCAAAAACAATGGATGGAGGCTGGCCACAGGTGTGTGCTGCAGGGTTGTGGGAAGGGAAAACGCTATCACCCACAGACTGGAAATGAAGCAATCAGTGAAACTTACAGAAACTAAATCTCAATTAGGCTTTGAAGTTTAAAAATGAAAACGACTGAGATCAGATGGCTGAAACATTTGTATCCAACCCATATGATAAATGTGTTTAATATTAGTTGTACTTTGAACTTTGCTATCTCCTTCCACTTTAAGATCTCAAAAGGTTTTGCAAGCTTTAGAAATAAAGCCTTATAATACCTCTGCAAGGTCAGCACTATTATTCTCATTTGTAAAAGTAAAGTAACTTGGCCAAGGTCACATACAGAGCGTGGTAGAGTCAGGAATAAAACTTATCTTTTTTGGCTCTTGGTTACATATATTTAAAGCGATCTGCAAGGAAAAAATACTTGGGTATGTGCCTATTTTTCTCTTTTCATTTTTATGATGAGGAATAAAGAAAGTGTTAAAATTATTTTAAGAGTTCATATAAACTGGCCTGAAGGACAACAGTGGCACTTCAAACAGGAATGATGATAAAGATTTAATTTTCAAGCACTTTGAAATTTGTGGGGGAAAAAACGTACTAAATTAAATGTGGGTTAATAAATAACAACAATAATGATAATAATAATCTGCTGTAGCACTAGCAGAATAACTCCCCATGTGAGCATTGTATTTGAGAATAAAAGTAAGATGCCTCTGAAACAATTACTCCATCTCATTTACGGCTAGGCCACAGTGGTATAATTATAATTATTCCACTATAGTTCTATCAGTTCATTTCCCTATGTAAAATAAGCTCTAAGGGATTCTTTTCCTGCTTCTATTCAACATTTTAAATTTACATTCTTTTTACTCTAGACAGCCTCTGATGGAAAATTCAGAAAACTACTGCATACCAGGAAACCTGGGGGCACGTCTACAGAGAGCGTTAGGTTGTCGTAACTCTGACTGTGTAGATCACCTGAGGATCTGCTTTTAAAAAAAAGTGAGAAGGAAGGATCTGTGAGAACACTGAGCTAGTTTTGTTTTGAACCACATGGAACTGAGATGAATGGGATGCCATCTACTCAACAGCTTTCAGGAAACAAACAGAAAATCCTCAAAACCAAAACCCCTTTCCAGTCCCCTCCAATTGAGTGGACTGTATGAATGACAGATGCTCAGATGATCAATCTCTCTAAAAAACCCAGGGCTAAGTACTCTTTGACATTCTGAAAGTATTGGTTCAGACTGTAACTAAAACAACAAAGCACCACAAACTCAGTAGTCTCCAGCACATTTATCTTTTTCATGGTTGATGAAAAGCCAAAGTACATCCATTTAAACAGGTGTCATATTTCATGTCAGACACCCAAATTGGAGCGCCAGATTTAGCACTTCTGAGGAAAATCCTGCTTTGCAAATCTGTGATATCATTCACACAACAGCCAACTTTCCACCCAGAAATTTTTACTTACCAGAGTGTTCTGGCCGTAGCCAGTGTGGGAAATCTAACAAAGTTGTATGACATACCTCTGCCCCTACCTTGGGCTCCTACTTCATTGCTTATCTTCCTCTGGTATGCCTGGCCTTAGGTCAGTGTTATGAGATACAGCCACCGGATTGCACATGCCATGGCTGCTCAGGTGATTAACTGCACTCCCACAGTGACAGAACCCTCCTTGACTGAGGCTTCATTTTTATGCAAGTGAAAATTGAAGATTGGTGGGAAGGCAGCTAAATAATATCTCTGGAAAAACAGTCCAGCTTAGATCTTTCTAGTTATGTGTTCAGACTTCAGCAGTCACTTCTGCTGTACATTTCTGCATTTGTAATTGCACACTGTGTCCTTTTGATGTGATTTGCAGAGCTTTGCATTGCTAAGCTCACCTAATAATAGAAAAGGGCTACAAAATCCCCCAAGAAGCTTTATTATAGGAGCTTTCTAAGACTGCTAGCAAAACACTTCCCCTGACTTTTTGAGGCAAGACACACACACACACATATATGATTTATGAAATGAAGGCAAAAAAGACTTGTTCCTTTAGGATATCCATGTCATGCCAGTGATTTCCCCTAGGTTACTGCATTTTTAGCACATAGTCGAGGCAGCAGAAATTAGATATAGTAAAAAAGGTTGCCATATTTGTAACACAAGCAAGAAAGGGCAAGGCCCATCCAGTTTAGAGGTGCTGCCTTGGAAAGATCTCTGGCACCACTGGAAGTTGTGTCCTGGAAGGTAAGGCACCACCACCACAGCAGAACACACAAAAAGACCTTCCATGGCAACGCACAAGGAAACTTGCAAAAGATGGAAAACATCGTTGCCAAAGTCTTCTACCTCCTCAGAGTACCTCTACTACATCTCCTTGAGGAGTTACTAGCTGGATCACTCTTTTTCTATCATTATTTAAGTCTCCAGCAGGTAGAGGAAAAATGCCACACTTTTAAAGGTTATTACATAGACAACTCTCTGATAATAGCAGAACTATTAACAATGCCATGTTTGTCTTACTGAGATCAGAAGTACAGAATTATACACTCAGTGTGCATTTTCCCAACCCACTGCACACAGCAGATCTAGGACTAAGAATGAGCTTGCAAAAAGACTCAGGCTTTTTTCAGAAAGCTCATGCTGCTACTGCTGCTATTGAGACCCACCTCACATGCTCCAAAGCATTAGCAATAATTTACTAGAAGAAGAAGGAAGATCATCCATTCAACATGCATAAAGCTCCAAGTAGTCACCAAAGAGGTTAAAAAAAAAAAAAAAAGAGACCCTGTATCAGGCCCTTTGTCAAGACCTAGCAATTCCTTGTCAAGTGTGTACATTTGATCCAGAAGGTCCCTGGATGATAAAGATGATTGTGTTACCAAACTGAAAGCAACAACATGCTGAGTCCCACTTGCGGGGAGATCAGGTGATGAATAGGCAGGAACACAGACAGAAACATCCTTGTGATGGAGGGAGTTCCCTAGAAGAAGTTTGATCTGGATGTCAAAGAAGGGGAGAGGGAGGTTAAAAGAGGCCCACGCAAAACAGAGCCAGTGTATTAACAAAGCTTTTCAGTACACCCCTAAGAGAAGTCTCTCTTAAAAGAAGGCGACACACAAGACACCATTCAATGAACCAAATTATAGCATCTACTTTAGCAAAGCCATCTGAGCAAAAATAGTTTGCAACATGATGCACTTAAAAAAGCAAGAAAGGTCAAAACAGATGCAAGCCAGTGCATTTCAGGAACAACGTGAGGTAAGAACCCAGATGCACATTTCCTTGGCCAAGTGCTCTGCTGGCTGGACAGGGTGCTTCCAAAGACTGAGTTCACTCAAAGGTTTAACTCAAATGGTATCTTTCTTCTAAACATCTCCTCTAAGGTGCACATTTTCCCAAAGTGGAAACATTGTCTTCAACCTCTTCATCAGCACTATCAACATGCAGGGAATACTGGATAACAATTTCCAAGCAACTCAGATCCCAAAGCAAACAACAACTGGCCCACCACATGTATGCTGTTCCTTTTAATTCTCCAGGGTCATCACTACTCCTCTTTTTTGACAGAACAAACTTTGTCAATATTCATCCAAGATTTTATATGCTGGGTACCATCCCAGTGAAGACAATGAAGATGCTCTGTCTGCTGCACTGAAATCAACACTCTCTGCTCTCAGGGTCTTTTTTTCCAGTCTGGCAGCACATGAATGTGGAGCTATTAGCTATAGCCAGTGTTTCCCAAGACAGAACCAGTCATGCCAGGATCCACCCCTTCAGCTAGAAATGCTGATTTCAGATGGCAGGGAAGTGGAAGTGTTTCACTCATTAGAGGCAGTTTCTACCAAAAGCTGCAATATGCATGGTCTCACTAAACCCACAGTAACTTTTTTCAACTTTTCTCCAGGGAAAAAAGGGATGAGATATTTAGGAAGTAGAAGAGACAACCAGAAATAGATGGAAAAAGCAGGTTAACTAGCATGGAGATATTTGTAACCAGCAGGAAAGGAAAGTGGTAAGTAAAGTTTTTTTTCAGAAAATACGAGTCAAATATTGCAATCTTGCAGCATCTGTTAGCATGCATTTAATTTACCCACTCAATTATATTCAATCTTTCCTGGAGAAAAGTAAACATCATGAGAGAAGAAGAAAATAAGTTTTTGCTTCTAAAACTGTGAAGGCTTTCTATATTTCAAAAAGTGATTGCAGTGTAGGCAAAATTTTGATTCCATTGACTTGAAAATTGAATTCCTCCTTGAAGACAATGAATAGTCATAGTAGAAACCTGGTCCCAGACATTGACCGTAAACCATGCTTCATCTCTCATTTGAAGGAATTGCTTCTAGTACAATCACTGCAGCAATTTGTCTTACTCTTTTCAATCCATGTCTGCTGGTCTTCATACCAAGCAATGGAATTAAATCAATAGCAGAAGCCAAAATCTTTTGAGATATGTGGAAATTGTCATAGCTATGTGGACAAAAGCTTAGCAAGACTCCTTTCACTTGCCTAACTAAACTCCAAAATTGATGAAGAGCATAATTTGATGGGGGAGAGTGTAGGATTGGGTGTACTTAGAGCATCCACTTCTCATGAAAAATCAGACATGTCTCTAAGATGTTGATGCTTTAACCAACATAATACCTGGCCCAACATGAACAAGGATTGTCTCAGCAACATTGGCTTGAAGCACTTTTTTCCTTTCACATGTCATTTGTCACTGTGTGAATTATCCCACCACACTTCAGAGCTTCAGGTTTTCACACATTCCCCTTGATTTCTTATCAGAGGATGGTAAGGCAGGGAGGCCTGATTTCCAGGCAGACCTGCCACATTTACTTCTATCTCCTCTTCTATCCCTGTAGAAGTAGGTTTGTGTGGATGTTTTTTATACTACTTGAAGGATCCCTTAGGGAAGACAACTTCTCAGCCAACTGCTGAAGCTGGTTTCCTGACAACACAAACAGGAAGGAGCAAGGCAAGGGGCCCAGCCCACTACGACAGCATGAGATACCATATGAAATCTATTTTATGCTTATCATCTGGAGAGACACCCCATAGCTGACACAGGCACCCCACAGAATCATCAGTAGATATACTGTCCTATTTTGCCCTTAGAAGCAAGGAAGAGTGGAAACACAGTTATTGAACGGGCAGTTTGGGTTTACCACACGTTGTGGAAGAGGAAAAATGAATATTTTTTTTTCTTTCTTATAATGACCTGTGATTTGACTAACACGGTATAACTGTGCGATATCTAAATTAAATTCATATTGAGACAATCTTACTTCAAGCTAGACTTCTTCTCATCTCTCCCTTTGAATTTCCAGACTGGATAGAATGAACAGTAATGATCAATGAAGTTCAAACAAAGTTCAGCATAGAGGCAGTTCCATGCAGGAGACTTAACTGAGCAAATCTAAAAGACCACAGTGTAACACAGTTAGTCAGGAGATTGCCAGAAATGCAGCTCTGGAGTTCATTGTACAGGCTATTCCCGTAGTTAATGTAAGCTCAGACTTACTGGTCTGGTTTGTTGTACCTTTTGCCCTTTCCAGGTTAAAATCAGGACAACATTCCCCTTTATCTTGTCCTTCTCCCCATTTTCTGTTTCATAAAATGAACAAAACAAGGACTATCACAAAATTAATGGTGAAGAAAAAAACCAAACAAGCAAAGCAGAACATGGCAGATTATACAGTTAGATAGGAGAAGGTATAACAAAACCAGAGGACAGGATCTGCTTTTACCCACCAACTGCTCCTCATTTGTACAGGGAACCACAGTATATCATCATCATTCACCTCTATTCCACACAAATCACTGTGCTGTAACCATTTTATACCTTCATCTGAGCCTCCATCAATCCTCCTTTTGGGGACAGCTCCTGAAAGTCCTCCTGTTTTTCTGTTTCCCATTAGAGACATGCACAAACCCCTCAAAGCTACAGTTTCATCATGCGTCTTCCAGGACCAGATCTTACCAGAGTAGACTAAGGAGCAGGAAACCTCAGCTGATTAGACAGAAACTTGATTGAGTCTGTGAAATACTCACATATGTTCTGATGATGATGCCATTTTGCTACAAGACCAGGACAAATTCAAGAAGGAGAAAAAAAAATAAGGCAATTGTAGCCAGAAAAGAGCAGGCTGAGAACATGTGAGAGGAAGAGCACTGCAGACACTAAAGTCAGTGCAGGAGGGACAGGAGGTGCTCCAGATCCTAGAGCTGAGATTCCCCTGCAGCCCATGGTGTAGACCATGGTGAGGGCAGCTGTGCCCATGCATGTGCCATGCATCCCATGGAGGATGCAGAGATCCATGTACAGCCCATGGAGGAGCTCCATGCTGGAGCAGGTGGATGCTTGAGAGGAGGCTGTGAGCCCATGGGATACCAGTGGAGAAAGAAGCCCATGCTGGAGCAGCCTGTCCTTGAGGGACTGCACCCTGTGGAAGAGTGACCCATGCTGCAACAGTCTGAGGGCTGCTGTTGCCTGTGGTGATGGAGTCACGTCAGAGAAGTTCATGGAGCACTGCCTCCCATGGGACCCCACAGTGCAGCAGGGGAAGGACAGCAGGGGAAGCACTCCTCTCCCTGAGCAGCAGGAGAAGCCACCCCCATTTCCCTGTCTCCTTGCGCCACTGGAAGAGGAGGTAGAGCAGGGAAGGGAGGACGGGGTGAGCAGAAGGTGTTTTGAAGATTCTGTTTTACTTCTCATTATCCTGGTCTGATTTTGTTATTAATAAATTCACTTCATATCTCTCAGTTGAACCTGTTTGGCTTGTGATGGTATTTGGTGAGTTATCTCTCTTGACCCTTATTTCAACTCATGAATCCTTCATTATATTTTTTCCCCCGCCCAGTTGCAGAGGGGAGTGAGAGAGACTTTGGTGGGTGCCTGGCATTCAGCCAGGGTCAACCCACTACACTGGGATAACAGTGAACAAACAGCTGCACAGAGAGCAAACATGAATCAAAGACTGAAAAAAAACAATTTTTTTTTACCCAGAAGCTAAAAGGGCTTCCATTTCAGTCCTAAACTGCTCTGCAAAAGAGAAAAAAACAGTCACAAGGCTTCCTTCAGGAAATCAAAGACTGAATTTAGAGGAAAGCAAGGAAACTATTTTGGTAACAGTTCAGAATTTGAAGCACTTGTGAAGAAGATGGAGGCATCCTCAAAGTTCATTAACTTCTGAAGAAATGTCCCAAGAAATCCCACTAGCTCTGCTAGTGAACTCCCCTCCCCCTGAGTAATGGGCAATGCTTCAGGTTTGTGCATCTTACATTTTCTCTGCAAGGAACTGCTAGGAGCCCACCAGCTCTGTTCCTCTCTTTCAGAACGACTATATTTTACAAGGAAATACCACTCTGGTCAGTTATGGTCAACAGACCTTTCGTCTTTTGATCTCTTTTTTTCCTCTCCTTCCATTTGAGTGTTTTTTCCTTCTTTCTTTTAATATATGAAGGCAATATTTACAGCCAAAGCAGTGCTGAGTAAGATGCAGTGATTATGGCTGATTTTATCACAGCCGTATCACTTAGCTGCAAGGTGAAAAGCTGTGCTAAAATGGATCATGAATCCCTGAAATTGACTATCCGTCACCTTTATAATCCTGATGGAAAGGCAGGTCAGATCAGGCCTGACAACTCCCCATGCAAACGAGACTACACCAGTGACGTCTGCTTGCCTCAAGGCATTTATTTGTCTGGAGAGGAAGGTGATGCCTTAGGGAACTGGACTAGAGAAAGAGGGAGAGAAGAAACCAAGTACTACAACTGCCCCTGCAGGATTCAAGTGCAAATACAGGAGCCAATTTTGTACACAGAAAGACTACTAGAAGTATTGAATTAAAGAATATTACAATTAGCTAAGAATCAGGACTGTGGCATGAATGCCTCCCCCTAGGTAGAAAACCAGATTTCAATTTCAAAGTTAGAAAAATAAAATAACACCAGCTCACCACTGGGAATTTGTAGGATCAGATGAAATACATAAATGAAGAAAAAACCTCTAAAATGTCTGAAGATTCTAGTAATAATTCCTTCCAATTCAATGCCACTTTCTTTCTCACAAAGTCAGATTTAAGAAGTGTCTGTAAGTTTGGAGACCAAATCCATCAGGGTGTAAGCACTGGCCATTACATGTGGCACCTATGCAAGAAAGCTCACAGAGTGATGGAAATGTTGAATCTCACAGGTGTTTATGTGGAGACAATCAATTCACTTGATGAGAAAAATCACTAAACTACTCCACTGAATATTTTTTAACTGGCATATGGCCATATTAAGGAAACTTTTCAATTTGACCATTCACTCTCCAGCAGTCACATTCCCAAGGCCAGGGACTTTATCTGCTGGGACTAAAGACCCTTTGCAGCAGGTGGCTCCAGTGAGCCAGAACTTGCCTTACTTGACTGTTAGAAGTGCATATTATATTATTGGTTTTTTGTAAGTATTAAAATAAATGGTGTATATATATATATATATATGTTTTATAAAATGTTAATGTAAGAAAGGGACACTCTCTGCATATCCCAGTCACACAGACCAGATTTCCTTCACATTTCAACCCTAGGTTTCCCTTAGCAGTCTCAGATGTCTCATTCCATAAAGCAATTTATTCACAGGGTAGCAACATGGAAACAGCCCAAGCTGGCGCTTGTGAGGAGGAACCAGCAACAAAGTAACCTTGGTTTTATCCTCTCACAATCCAAGCTCAAAATCTCTTGCTTTTCCCTTCTGAGTCTTCAGCCCTTTGCAGTGTCTCCTAGTGCCCATCCACCTGGCCTGTCCACCAGTCTTTGTGCCCTTTGTTATGAAAAGGGTTGGCAGTTCACAGCATCTTGTCTCTGGCTCCTGCCACCCAGAACTCAACCTGCAGCGCCCACTGCAGCTGCACCCAGAGCTGACTGCACCAAAAGTATTCCTCCCAACAGCCACATACAAGAGGGGCACTCTACGAGAAAAGACCAACTTGCACGTCATTTATTGTTTCTAATGAGATTGATGCACTGCTTTAGGTAAACACCTAAAGCTTCTTAAGGTAAGATTAGTTCTGAAGTATAAACACAGGTTGTCTCATTCATACACCTCCCAGATTTGGGCATATCTCAGTACCACTGAGCAGAGTGCTTGCTCTTGGCACCCATGTTCTATTCCCAGCATAATTTCTTACAAATCAGGCAGCCTAGCCATAGTCATTTTGTTCACAGTCAGTACTGTTCCTTATTCCTGCCCACGCTAAAAGAGGTTAATACCATGTATGTCACAGAGCTACTACATCCTTGTTAAAAAGTGGGGTAGACTCTTTGAGATCCACAGATAGATGACATTAAAGAAGGGCAAAGACTACTTATATTTTGCTCTTCTCACCTGTCCTTTCTTCCGCTTTCCTCTAGTGACTCTCCTGGGTAAGTCACATCCCAGCTAAACCTCTTAGCAAGTGATTACATTAGAGATAGTGCTAATTACCAAGTATAGTCTTCGTGGTATAATCTTATCAACACCCCACACTTTCTCCCCTGAGGTGAGGGGGCTTGATCCATTTCATAAAAGTATCCTAGTTATCTGCTCCAGCAACCTCCATTCCCTCAGGCCTGAAGGTGGATGGTGGCTTTTTTGTTTCTTTCTTTTTCACCCTAAGTACAGATTCAAAGCTTTTCTGGTAGAAAAGGAAGTGGGAGCTGGGGTTACCCCAACACAGACTTGTAGATATTGTCCTGTTTGTACAAAAGGAGCCAGCCAGTTCCTAAAGTGCTGTGTTTCAGGTAAGACACTGATCCCTAGCAAGCACTGCAGTTCTACCACTGTCCACCAGACACAGGAAGTCAACACCTGCCCCATAGCTGCGAACACTGAGTTTGGAACACAGGGTAACAAAGGTAAAACAGAAGTAGATGCAAGAAACGCCCATCTATGCTTTGGTAAGGCTACTGAATCACAATTTAGTATTGCCTGGTATTTTTTCCTCAAATCTCCAAGCTCTGCCAGGGCCATGCTCTTCTGCCCCTGCAGCACCCTCAGCCCTGGGTTTGGGGCTCCTCCCACCTTTCTGACAACTTAACATGGAGTAGGCTCAGTGACCCTGTGGGTTTGGCTACAATAGTGCTGGTTACCAAGGCTTTAACAGGGTAATTTCATCTTGTGTTATAATCCAGAACACCATTTGCTTTCTTATTAGTGGATGCTTCAGCTGTATTCTTTCTGGGGGTTTGGTTATTTTTATGTTTGAAAGTTGTTAGTGCTTTTTTTTTTCTGGTTTTTTTTTTTCTTTCTTTTTTTTTTTTCCATATAGTTTGTGTGCATATTACTTGCTGTCCCTGAAATTCATTTTGTTCCCTGCTAATGAAACCTCTGCGTCGCTAACAAAGCAGAAAATAAAAAAGGTAAATAGCACTCTCCAGAAACAATTTGTTTCTTGCTGTGTAAATTTTTGCTGAACAGCATCTCAGGGAATTTTCACCCCAATAAGAGAAGAGAGAAGCAGGAGATGATTGAGAAGGGGCAAGAAATGCAGTTAGTTGATCTGGAAAGGAAATAATAATTATATGCACACTGTAGACAAATAGGTACCCAGAGAGCTGCACCTGTTAAACTCCAGAAAGCACTTGAGCACCCAAGTCATTTGACTGAGTAGAAACCACTGGTTGTTGAGACATCTGAAGGGGGGATTAGTTTTCTCATGTTTAACCCTTTGGATCCACACCAAGAGTCAGCTGCCCTTACGACACTCAGAAAACAGGACACAAAATTAATAGGGAATCCTGTTCTGCTAAAACACCTAAGGTAGGTATAGACTGCATCCAGCAATATTGGTGTCAATGAATAAAAAAGGAGGAGATGAAAAATCTTAGGAAGAGGTGATGCTGGTTTTTCCTAGTATGTCTGATGCTACTGCCTGCTAGAGAAAGGCCGAAGACATTCTACTAAAGGTAGTTTCTTTCTCAGATAGGTGAGTCATCATGTTCACTTTCAAACAGCTGACTACAAGTCAAAAGGCTAAAATTTTCCAAAAAAATTAGACCACCAAAGGGATTCTGAAGTTTATACTGAAGATCCTAGATTAAAGGCTTGCAATTGAAAATGATCTGAATTTATAACTGCTTCCACCGGTTTTAGTCTCTGACATTGAGATCCTAAATTCTCTAATCCAAGTAGGGAGGTAAAAACAATGTCATAGAGAAGGAATGGAGATGTTCTTACACTCTTTCCACCAATAATCAAGTAATATGTCATCTCTGCCTTATTGTTTGGGAACTAATAAATTAGTACACTTCCTGGAAAAATAAACCAACCAACACCAGGTTCAGCCAGAGTGAAATGCACTGAAAGCCAGGTTTTATTTCTGGGATTACTCCATTGGCTAAAGTAGCCAAGGGAATTAGATGGCCAAAAGCCATGTGGTCTCAAGTCCCCTAGCCATCTATTAAATTGCATGCACAGTGCTCCATGCATGAACACACCTTTGCCCTATCACTCACTGGATTACTGGACCAGCCCTTGTATGGAAGATTAAATAAAAACTGCTCTACTGCTAAAGCATATTTATTGGGCTTTAAACACCACGTAATTTATACATCTCTCCTCACAGATTTGGAGAAACTCCATCAACAATAATAACGGCAACATTCAATTTCAATTGGTACATTTTTAACCTACAATAACCTACCTGTTATAACTTTAAAGAGGTCTTTAGAAGTTATGCAAGGTATTAATTGAGCTGCTAGGAGACCATGCAGGTTTGTTTTGTAGTAACTCTGCAGTGAAAAAGAATGCAGCAACCAGAAAAATCCTGGCAAGACAGCAGCACCATCTCGGGAGATGATTGCTTCAGCTGTACTAGTTATTTACATGAAGTCAATTCCAAGTGATTATTAAGACCATGAGGTTTATCGTTCCATATAAAAGGCCAGTTCATTAGGTCCCCACAAGCTACAGCTTAAATGGCAAACCTTGATAATTTAGTTTTTCTAACAGCAGTTTAGAATTTAATCGTTGCACAATAACTGCATTAATTCTAAATTAATTTCTTAATGGAGATGTAATTGTCTTGTGTTTCATCTGAGGGGCCAAAATATGCTCTCAACAGCATAAATCTAGTGGAACTCCATGTGAGAGTGTTGGATGATTTCAGCACAAGGAAACATGAAGTCAATAGGCAGCTGAGTTTTACACTGCCATCAGAGGAAACAGCATGGCCCAACCATCATTTGCACTGTTTCGCTTTTGGACCCATGTGATCCTTGTTTGCTTGGGAACATCCTTACAAGTACTGAACACAAATGAAATCATATCTGTTTACTACCATGATTATAATAAGAAGAAAACTTCATCCCAAAAGGCTGCAAAGCATTTTGCTGCAGGAAAAACATTTCTATCAATAACAAAATGCTTTTAGGTCTGGGATGAAGACACTGGCTCATAGAGATGGAGAAGCTAAAAAGGCAAATGGCCACATTTCCATTTGGCTTAGACATTCAAGCTGATGCCTCCAAGTACTATAACAAGCCCTCTATGAACAATTTAAAGACAATGCCTTCAGAAGGTATTCACAAGAACTCAGATGCTGTTGTCGCAGGCACGTTAGAAATCCTTAAGGTAGAACTGAAATCAGTGGGAACAAAAAAATCATCATTGCTGCAGTCATAATACGGATGAGAATAGTGATGGTAAGAAACTGATGCTGTAGGAAGAATGCCTAGATAGCATGAACAGGGACTGATGAAACATATTTTAGCTCTTCCAGTTGCCCATTTGAATGGATGAACACTTAGTGACAAGAAGAAAGTTGAGAACACAAAAAAGCATCAAAGAAATAAAACATCTGGAAAAATCAGAGTGACAGATGAAAGTTACAGTGACAAATCTGCAAGTCACACAAGAGATCTGAGTCTACTGAGTGCCCTAAAGCTGCAAGGAGTTCCTTCAGGCTCATCCCATTAAAGGCCATACCAAGGAACATACCAAGTGTGGCAGTGACACCTCTTAGAATCCGAGCCAGACAGGTAAGTTGTAAACTGAATCCATGATAGTAAGTAAACCTGACTGAGTAAACACAAAATAACATAGCCCACAATTCCCCTACTTCAGTTTAAGGCCTACCACCATATACAAATACAAATATTTCCTGTTGCAAGCAGGCAGAGAGAAAATTTTCAGATCTTTATGTTGAGCATTTTCCTACCAGCACCACAGCAACCTCATGTGAATTTTCCATCCATTTTACATCTATTCACACCACTGGTGACACAGAACCACCAACATCCCCACTAGTGTTTGATTTGATATTTATCAAATGAGAAGAGCAGTCACAAACTGTATCCTGCTAAAAAATCACATGCCAGTTTGCCTGCTCCTTGAGGACCTCTTCCACAAACACTGCCCTGACACAACCTTTGATAGAAGAACGAGAGCAGCTTGTTTTGAGGTCTAGTATTTATATATGGATATATCAGCAATAGATTCCTTTACACACAAGACATATGTAAGCAAATAGATATTCACTACCTTTTTTTATAAAGGCAAAAAGTCATAAAGACTATTCCTCCTCTAGATCCAGAAAGGCCTGAGCAGAAAATGTTCCTGATGTGAGCAAGGCAGTCAGCATCAGAAGTTGTGTTAAGAGATTAAGAGACCCTGGCTCTTTGTATGCCTGAAAAGGATGCTGGCTTTCAGGTCAGTGAGCTGACCCTCCGTATCAATAGAGGTCATGATGAAATTTAGCAGATCAATCTTCTAAACTGTTGGAGAGAAAGGAAAAAGACCTGCCAGAACAGTTTTGGTTTAATTTTTTATCAAAATCCAATCTCTCTATAGAAATTGTCACCTTCAATGAAATGTTTGATGGCTAAACATTCAAAAGTTTACTTGCGTTAATCTCAGAAAATTTTGTTTAGATCCATGTTTTTAATTTTTTTAGCTGTCATGTTAATATTTAATTTTATCTATTGCTCTCTATCAGATGTGTGTGAATTATTATTTACTTATTAGTCTAACATGATAAAAAGGAAAAGTAAATGAATCAGAGGAAATAGTGAGAGTTTAAATAAAAAAATAAATTCTTCTTCATTGGGAAAAAAATTGAACTCTAAATTCAGAATTCATCTCTATTGAGACAGGCCAAAATTCTAGCACGCACAATATAACTGCTCCAGCATTCTAGTCATTATAGGCTCTTCTGGCCATTGCATAATCTGTACCAGACCAATTGGGGAAGGAAATAAAGCTTAGAGAAAGAAAGGAAGATATGACTTAGCTATACCTTAGAAAGAAACAGAATTTGCTATAGCCTCTGGCATTCCGTAGTATCACAGACATTTGCCTGTGGTGTCCTGATTCCCTGACATGTAAGACACAGTGTAATTCACATTAGGGCAGACTTTCCAAAAGCAGGTGACAGGCCAAAGACTTACCTGTGGTACATTTTGTCACTGGATTAAGTAATTTTTATGTTGACAAGATACATTTTTATGTGTTTTTACATCCTTATATCATATAAATCACTATAGTATTGTAGCAGCTGGTGATGTTCATCAGAAATAAAATCAACAAGCAGTCAAGATTGCATAAAATGGTTGCTAAAACTGGGTACTTTATTCCACACTTTGGCAGAGAATAAAAAGCATGATCCTTCACACTAAAAGACCAAATATGATCAGGAAAGCCCCAGAGACTCCCATGCTGGATCTCCACAATACCTTACACGATGCACCTATACATAACTACAAATCTATGCCAAAGCACTGGGCTCAGACCCAGCAAAATTCTCTGGTCACTGAAACTCTTGCTGGTGGGTCTGAAAGGTACAACACCCATTTCTGGACTTCAGACCTATGAATCTGTGAATTCACAAAAATATAGTGCCTACTTCAACCAAAATCACCCTGCATATTTCAAACTGTAGCAATCTACAGACACATCCTACAGTACCCATATTTGGGCAGCAGAATACTTCAAGCACTTCTGCACACTGAGGCAGGGGATGAAGTAGATGAGTTTTCAGGACCCCTGTAAACTATTTTCTCTGTGATGTCTATGAAACCTGCACAAACTAGGCAGCAGGGAGCTTTCATACAGCTCACCTGTCAGGATTAACCTGGACAAATCCAAAGCAAAGTGTTATCCTTCACAGAAAAACATTCTATAAAAATGTTCTTTTTTGCAAACATTTATTACTAAAGGGAAGCTGGTCCATGACTCCTTGTTCTCTCCCAACTTTGCACAGAAGGAGTGTTGGGGTTATTACTGTCTCATCATATATTCCATTAAGACTGACAATCTGAAAAGAGAAGTGCCATTTGCACAAGTTTTCACCGAGCTCTAGCAGCCCTGTCAGTGTCACAGCTGGACTAAGAGTCTGTAGTGAGCAAAAATGAAGTCAGAACCTCTTTAATATATAATTAGCAATAAGAGGAGTGTGAGGGCATTTGAATAATACATCTCATGGTCAGATAAAGCTGTAGGAGCCAAAAGAGAAACAGCATAACAAGTCAATGGGGCAAAAACCCCAGAGAAAAATGAGACTAATGTACCTATGTGAAGTGAGAGGTCCACTTTTAAGCTGATAGTAAAAGTAGTGCTTTGCACTTCAAAATGCCTTGCTTTTAAACCCTTTTCTTTCAAATATTTCCAAATCAGAGTCAAAGGCTTGTGAGAACAACTGCTCCCTTATGCAGAGGAAGCAGAAATCCATAGAGGCTGTGAAATTTCCAAAGCCACTTTCAGGTTGTCAGTGGCAGAGTGGAGAATACAGACACTTCTCTAATGGTTGGAGGAACTGGCCTTTCCCATCCTATCCATGACAAAAAGTGCCTGGAAAAAGGAGAATAGTGCTCAACACTGCTGAGTTTTCTCATGCACTGGATTATAGAGTAGTGTTTGGTATTAGCATCAAGTTCACTGGTGCCAGGTTTGCCTAAAGCTACACTGGCAAATGTTACACTCTCAATGCTTGACAAATATGGAGAAAAATGAGAGAATGGAAATGACTTATTGATAAATCCTCCATTTTCAGCACCTCAAATACAGATGTGTTTTTCTCTTGTATTTTGGTCCGTGTTCCTCATTTTAATCATTGCCTTGGTTTTTTTTGTTGTTGTTTTTTTTTTTTTTTCAATTTTCAATACCTAGAATTGCGAAGCAGGCTTCATTTAGAGCCATCACCCTAATAACTACAGCACTTGCAAAAAAATAGCAGAGATTTAACTTTTCATTTTTCAGCAGAGCAGTTCTGACCTTGACACGTTTGTGGTCAATTTTTAGTGAGTGTACCATGCCTATCCACCAACTCATCCATCATATCTGTTTCCCCCAGGCTTTCCCATCCTGATGCAGCAATCCTTCTTGGTTTCTGCAGCTACTGTATGTGGAAAGAACCATGGTACCTCACAGGAAATTTCTAACTGAGAGCCACCACAGAAAGAGCCAAATGCCTCTTGGGCCAAGCGGGAGTTAGAGGTGGAATTGAACAGGGTGCTCTACTGGTCTCCACAGAATAAAGCTTCAATAAAGTAAATAAAGTAAAAAAGACATACACAAAAATACCTTCAGCTCCTCATTTAAAGGTAGAGCAGCAACAAAACAGCATGGCCTGCAGCTAAGGCAGCAGAGTAAGCTATGGACCTGTGTGAGCAGAAAATCCTTAGAGATGGGATTGCCATCTACATTAAGAACACAAAACCTGAGGTAATGGTTTCATCTGACACCTACTGAAAATGAAATTATTATTATTTTTTTATAATACTTGCATGGGATAGAGTACACAGCCGAGTTCCTCAGCCAAGCTGGCAGCACCTTGAGGAAAGCCTTTCTTACGAAAGGGTGAGAAAAAGCTGGAGGGGGGAAGGAAAAAGCATGAGAAACTGCAGAGGTAATACAGTAGTCTGAGAAGGGAGCAGCAAACAAACTAGCATGTACTGACTGATTCCTCAAAACTGTAGGTAGACACATCTGCACCCCACCCACAGAAAACAAACAAACAACAAAACAAAACAAAACAAAAAAATCCCACAAAACTCACAGGGAAGGCAGCAAGTTAGATGGATAGTTTCTTAAAGTGATCTGCAAATTTCTGACTACCTTCATGACTTTCAGCCTTTAAAAGCAAAGGGCCACTCCAGGGATGAGCTATGGATGAGAGAACAAAGAGCAGATTCTCACCCTGGAGAAAACCTGGACTAAGAGCAGCACTGCATCAGGCTAAAATGCAGTAAGAAAATCTGCTAAAGTGATGCTTTCAGTCATGGAATCTTCTTCCATTTGAAAAGGAATGCTACTCCAGGAATTTTCCAGCTGAAAGAGGCAGAGAGGCTACAGTGTCAAAAGAATCTGAATCAGCTCCAGCTGATGACTAAAGGAACCTACAAGGACCTTCCTTAGAAGGAGCAGGAGTGCTCTGCAAGCATATAGATCAATAACAGATGAGAGGTTCTTGGTCTCAACAAACACTTGTAACAGAGAACAGCTGGGTAAGAGAGACCCTAAAAAAATTATACTGATTATGCAGTTAGTTCTCTATGACATGTTTCTTGGAAATATTTCACAGGCACCATATTAGCTTGCATAGTTGGAATTATGAGGACTCTGTAGGGAGAAAAAGTTCAAATAGAGAGGAAGGGTATAAATGTTATTGGGAATGCAGGGATTTCAGGTAAACATTCTGTGTGTGGAGAGAGGATGGGCTAAGGACAGGTTCCATCTTAACTACAGCAGACCCCAACTGTGACACTGAAAATTAATAAAGTTTGGAGGCAATTTTCTTAAATTCAGAGCTAAGGAAAGCTGGCAGGTGCTGAGGAGCGTTCAAGTCTGACAAAGACATCTGCTAGGGATCGCAGCAATGGAGAGATAACTGTTATCTGGGAGCAAAGGATAGGACAGAAACTTCAGCTAGAGCAAAGCTAAGACATATCAAAATGCAGAAATAAATTCTGAAATATAACAGGGCTTCTGACACAGAATTTCAATAAAATTAGGCTCCAGGCCAAGACTAAAAATCATCATGTATATACACATCATTGCATAGGCTTCTGAGCAATAATGAATAAACAAGTATGCTGGATAATGGAAGAAGACCTTGCTATAATAAAGATTAATGAAATGACAAAGATCAATGGAAGAACCTGATCTTTGGTTTGAAACTGTACATGAAGCACAGGAGGCTTTAGAGGTGAGTGTGTTCACTGAATCCAGAGTGGGAGAATTTTGAGAAATTCATATGTGAGCTCCAATACATAAGCCCAAAAACCCTTAATATAAAAAATATTCTTTATACTAGCAAGGTTAAATTATCATCCTCTTGATCAAGAGAACAAAAAAAATACAAAATGCATAAACTTGATGAACATCAAAGTAGTAATAAGTCTAATAAAGCAGAAAAAAGTGGATGACTTTGGTTATCTGCTTACAGAAATGAGTCAGGTGTCATGTTGGGTGACAGTTTAGAAAAATAATTTCTTGATGTGTTAAATAAATTATCACTTAGAACAGCTGACTCCCGAGCTCACACAGACAGGAGACTATTTTCAGTGCAATTTGACATGAAAGACAAAAGTCTGCAAAGCAACCATTGTTGATGCACTGAAAAGCAATGACCACAAACAGGCTCAGTGTCCTTCAGGGATTACATGCACACAGCAAAATAAAATAACAAAAACTACCCCAAGCAACACATATGAGGTACTAAATTTTTTGAAAGAGATTTGTAAAACTACTGAGAAAGCTGGTGGGAAAAGAAGTAATATCAAAAATGCTTAGGATTAAATCCCTAAACTAAGGACAACAGGAAAAAAATCATCCACACAGGAATCAGACAGGCATTGCAAAATAAGAAAGATAAACATGAATCTAGAAAATTAAGTAAGGAAACCGTTAAAACAGAAAAGTACATTTAGATGCACAGGCTGAAGAAATGATATATTATTTATATAATGCTTTTGCTGGGGCAAGGTTTCCATTCCACTGAGATGAATATGCTAGAGCCTCTAAAAATCCATTGGGTTAGCAGAGGATATATGTTAGGTCTAATAATCAAAGGATCTCTGATGTCACCAAGATTCAGATTATGCAAAGACAGATTTGAAAGCTGGCATAATGAATTTAAAAAAAAAATTAAAGAAAGAAATTAGAGATAAAGTACTAGATTAAATGGAGGCCAAGACTGAAGGGCATTTGGATGTGGATTTACAGAATCCAGATCTGAGACAGCAGACCGTGGTAGGTAAGACTTCAGGCCAAACACACTGCATTTCCTTATATTTCATGAGGAAACAATACATAAAAAATCCTATGGACTCCATGGATAAGGCAGATCCATATAAAATACTTCATAAGAAGGAAAAAATTTGTTGCTGTTTACTGCTCAAATATCATCATGAAATCTCATTTAGAAGCCTTTTTTCTTCATAAAATAAGAAATAAAAAAGACATGACTAATAAAAAAAATCCAAACCCTCAGGATTGAAACAGCAAGAGCAATGTTCAGAACTAAACTCACAGTATTTGATTCTTTACAGCTGCCCAACAGATTCCACAAAGATAGTATCGGAGGGAATTGGGGGATACAGATGCCTTTAGCCATGATGCACTGAATGAAGGGAAGAGGTGAGAGGAAAGCTCACTTTCTAAATACGAGCAAAACCGATAAATCACAGCCTGGCAGGCGTGGCAAACACCAGTCCCTCTGGCAGCTTTGTAATTACTCCCTAAATGTGGTCTCAACCCTCTTGATGTGGAGATAAATAACTTTATGTGCAAAGCAATTAAAGCCTCGGGCAACTCCGCTGGCAAAGCATGGCCACTGTGTGTCACTATCCATTTTCCAGGGAGGTGTACAAGTGGTACTGAGTTTATTAAACAGAGCCAGAGCACTGGCTTCCACACATCAACCTGCCACAGGCCTTCTTTGTATGGTCCTCAAACAATTGTTTCTGCTCTCCAAAGCAATGAAATGTCCTGGTCCAAAGGCTGAACTTGAAGTGAGCTGAGACCCTCCCAGCAGTGTGCTAGGCATTTTGCTCCTACCCACTCTCCCAGAAGAGAGTGGTTTTCTTCTGTGTAAGTCTGATACCTACTGGGGAACCTCTGAAGGTATTATCAATCATTGCGATTAGATTCCTCCTCTTCTCAGGAGAGATCATGCTCAGTTGAAACAAGAGCTATTGCTGGGAAGATAACAAATCACTGCAGCAGAGTCCTGCTCGCTGCATTCCTCTTTCCCTTATTTGTGTGCATTTTTCTGCCCTTTTCCTGGATGGTCATATTTTCACTAAATCTCCTGCCTACCCAAGGCAGAATATGCCTTGATGTTTTTCTCATACCTGCCATCTACTCGTAGCAACAGCTCTGGAAAGCAAACTTAGCAAAGTCTTCCTGCAGTCTCATACAGCTGGGTGAAATGGCACCAGAATGTGACATCTGAATCCTGTCCTTCCCTAGGGGGCTGGCCTACTCAGCTCTGAAGCACTGCACACTGAGGCATCCACGCTAATTAAAAAAAAAAAAAAAA